>SZWC01024502.1:14188-25198 GCA_023375785.1 Penium margaritaceum | reverse complement strand
CGTCAGCAACAGCAGCAGCAGCAGAACCAGGCAGGAGTACGCCACTTTGGCAACATGAACGTGGCGAAGGAGGTGCGCGACCGTCTCTTCATGGCGAAGTCTGACATGTCGTAGATGGAGAAGGCGGATCTCGCATGGTACAAGGACTCAGGGTGTACCAAGAGCCTGACGCACCACAAGGAGTGGTTCACACAGCTGCTGTCCATCCCTCCCCGTCCTATTACAATGGGTGATGATCGTGTGGTGTATGCTGAAGGGATTGGGATTGTGGAGATGTGGTTGGAGACCCCGCCTGGCATTGAAGTGGGAGTGTTCCATGGCGTGCTGTACGTACCTAATGCTGTATTCAACCTCCTCTCAGTCTCCTCTCTTACAAACACAGGACTGCGCGTCGTCTTCGATGATGACTATGGCTACATCCTAAACAAAGGATACAGGAGAGGAGTTGGCCAGGTCGGTGAAGGAGGGCGACATGTACCGCCTGCTGGGGGCGACCAAGATCCCGCGTGAGCAGAGTCTTGCAGCAGTGGTGCAGGCGACAGATGCCGAGATCTGGCATGCGCGCTACGGCCACATCGGCATGCGCGCCTTGCAGCAGCTTCAAGCAAAGCAGATGGTGCGTGACCTGCCTACCATCTCCAACTTTGAGCAGTAGTTGTGCATCGGCTGTTTGGAGGGGAAGCAGCACCGGGAGGCGTTCTCTGGAGCAGGAGAGCGTGCAAAGGAGGCACTGGAGCTGGTCCACACAGACTTGTGTGGGCCGATGCAAACCCAGAGCTTTGGAGGCTCTAGGTATTTTCTGACCTTCATTGATGATTTCAGCCGTTACACTGCTGTGTACTTCCTTCCTTCCAAGGACCAGTGCTTTGACAGGTTCAAGGAGTTCAAGGCCATGGTGGAGAACCAGACTGGCAAGAAGATCAAGGCGATGTGCAGCGATCGTGGTGGAGAGTACCTGAGCAAGGAGTTCCAGGACTACCTCGCAGCAGCTGGCATCAAGGCGCAGCGTACCGCGCTGTACTTACCGCAGCAGAATGGTGTAGCAGAACGCGCCAACCGCACCATCGTTGAGTCGACACGCTCCATGCTGCACGCGGGGCGGCTGACCTATGACTTCTGGGCCGAAGCCGTGAGCACTGCGGTCTACATCAAGAATCGTAGTCCCACCAAGGCGCTGGAGCAGATGACACCGTACGAGGCGTGGTTCGGCAAGAAGCCGAGCGTGGGTCATGTCCGAGCATTTGGCAGCCTGGCGCACATGCACGTGCCCAAGGAGAAGCGACAGAAATTGGACGCAAAGAGTGCGCAGATGCTGATGATTGTCTAAGACGTGGCAAGCAAGGCCTATCGCCTCTATGAGAGGGATACAGGCCACGTCATTATCTCCAGGGATGTCGTCTTCAACGAGAGCAACGTCATCGGCACCAACATTGTCTGTGAAGAGGCAGCAGAACCAGCAGCTGACGAGGCAGTGGGAGCAGAAATCCTTCCTGACCCAGTCTCTCCCGATCCTTCCTCTACTGTGANAGTGGGAGAATCACTGTACTCTCCCATGTCTGATGCAGCAGATACAGCAGCCTCATCGGCAGAATCAGAGGAGGGAGATGCAGCACCACCAGCAGCAGCAGTTGTGCCAGCAGCACCGCGCCAGCCGCCCGCTAACGCTCCAGCACCAGGTCGCAGGTACCCTCTCAGGGTGCGTTACAAGCCTGGTGAGCGCGGCCATTTCTGGATGCTGCAGAAACCAGAACAGATGAACGTTGCACTTGCAGCAGATTCACATGAGCCAACGTCATACAAGGAGGCCATGGCTGCACCAGATGCAGCAGATTGGGCGCAAGCCGTGCAGCAGGAGATTCAGTCGCAGCTGGACAATGGCACGTTGGAGCTGACTGAGCGTCCACATGGACGCAAGGTGATCAAGTGCAAGTGGGTGTTCAAGAAGAAGCGGGGAGCAGATGGCAATCTGGAAAAGTACAAGGCAAGGCTGGTCGCCAAGGGCTACACGCAGCAGGAGGGCATTGACTACACAGAAACCTTTGCCCCTGTTGCGAAGTTTGCCTCTGTGCGTACGCTCCTCTCTTATGCAGCAGCTGAGGACTTTGAGGTTCACCACATGGATGTCAAGACGGCATTCTTGAATGGTGACTTGGAGGAGGAGATCTACATGGAGCAGCCGGAGGGGTTCGTCATGGATGGCCAGGAGCACCTGGTTTGCAAGCTGCAGAAGTCGCTGTACGGCCTCAAGCAAGCGTCGCGTGCTTGGAACCAGAAGTTGGATGCGGCGCTGCAGTGCATGGGGTTTGAGCGCAGCGAGTGTGACTACAGCGTGTATCGCTGGCAGCATCAGCATGAGATCCTCATCATCATTGTCTATGTGGATGAAATGCTCCTCCTTTCCAACAGCATGTCTGCACTGCAGGAGTTCCAGATTTCTGATCTTGGGGAGGCGTCATACTTCCTCGGTATCCAGATCACGCGTGACCGCAAATCACGCTCTCTCTCGCTGCAGCAGAGTCGCTACATCAAGGACGTCTTACAGCGGTTCGGCATGGCAGTGGCCAAACCCATTGGCACGCCGCTGGAGACGCGGCAGTACCTCGTGAGCTTCAGTGGAGAAGCAGATGCAGCTGAGCGGCAGAAGTACCAGAGCGCCGTCGGCAGTCTCATGTACCTGATGGTGGCAACCACGCCGGACCTCGCACAGGCTGTGAGCGCTGTGAGCCAGCACATGGCTAACCTAGGCCCTGAGCACCAGAAGGCAGTGAAGCGGATCTTCCGCTACCTTGCTGGAACCATCAATATCGGCATCACCTACAACGGCAACGACAATAGTATCATCGGCTACACAGACGCAGATTGGGCTTCAAACCCTGAGACTCGCAAGTCCATCTCTGGACATGTGTTTCTCATGAATGGAGGTGCCATCAGCTGGTGCAGTAAGCGGCAGGTGGTCGTGGCCACCTCAAGCACAGAAGCTGAGTACGTCTCTCTTAGCTTTGGAGCCAAGGAAGCAGTTTGGCTTCAGCGTCTCATGGCGGAGATGAGTGCGAGTACAGCAGTTCCTGTTCCTATGCGCGTCGACAACCAGAGCGCTATTGCACTCGCCAAGAATCCCGAGCACCATGCTCGCACCAAGCACATTGACATCGCCTATCACTTCATCAGGCACATGGTGCAAGAGGGTGCTATCAAGCTGGAGTTTACTCCAACGAGCAAGCAGGTTGCTGATTTCTGCACCAAGCCAGTGACCCGTGAAAAGCAGCAGTTCTGCATGAAGGCATGTGGACTCAGCCCACTCTGACTGCGGCAAAGTGGGAGATTGTTGGGAAAGGAGCCATCCGGCTCAATTTCAGGTCCNGGTCCACAGGAGCAAGTTCCAGGAAACTTCCAGATGCCTGCTCCGATCGTCGATCCATCTTCACCATTGCAAAGATCAGGTGGCAAATTATCTACAGTCCAAGTTTCAAGCCGATCCAACGGTCGGATTAGGCGATATCAATTTTCAAAGTTTCGGGGGTCATGGACCGTCGATGTCTGGGTGGGCATGGGTGATGGCTCCATGCCTTAGCCTGAGAAAAGAAAAAGGCAAGAGGTCAAGGGTCAAGACCTGATGGGAGAAATATCCAAAAAGGTCCTTAGTCTTAGGATTGCCTTGTCAGAGTGTGCTGACTACGATAAAGGTACCTCTCCTTACTTCTTAGGTGAGGTGAGATCCTTGTGTGCTAGCCATGGACACAAGGCAATTCTTCATGGGTTTGTGGGTTATGTGACCACTAGGAGTGTGCCATGAGAGTATGCTCTACCTCTCTAGGTCGTGTGTGACTGGTCAGCCTGATTGTTGGGCTGATTTCCTCCCTTGTGTGAGATTGTGGACTCTAGTGTGTGAGCCTTAGCCTCCATGGCTAAGTGGTGTGGCTTGTGAGAGGGCTGATTTGCCCAAGCTCTAGCCCTATATTTACTCCATCATTTTGAGTGATTCAACAACTATTCTTCAGCACAACTGATATCCTTTCAGTCCCACATGCTCGCTGCTCCAAGACTCCCTCTCTCCTCCAGATCCAACACGTCCTAGTTTGCCCTTCTTGCATCCTACTTGTGCCCTGGTTACGCCGTATAGTTGCACCCTAGTTGCGCCTCAGTAAGACACTAGCTACGCTCTAGTTGCGCCCTAGTTGCATCCTAGTTGCGTCCTAGTTACGCCGTACTTGCACCCTATTTACACCCTAGTTGCTTCCTACTTGTGCCCTACTTGCGCCCTACTTACACCATAGTTGCACCCTAGTTGCGCCTTAGTTGGTGTTGGAAAGGGAGCCATCCGGCTCAATTTCAGGTCCACAGGAGCAAGTTCCAGGAAAGTACCAGATGCCTGNTTAGGTGAGGTGAGATCCTTGTGTGCTAGCCATGGACACATGGCGATTCTCCATGGGTTTGTGGGTTATGTGACCACTAGGAGTGTGCCATGAG
Organism: Penium margaritaceum; assembly: GCA_023375785.1. Lineage (NCBI taxonomy): Eukaryota > Viridiplantae > Streptophyta > Zygnematophyceae > Desmidiales > Peniaceae > Penium > Penium margaritaceum. The sequence goes on along the minus strand of SZWC01024502.1, from coordinate 20,731 downwards.
AGTATGCTCTACCTCTCTAGGTCGTGTGTGACTGGTCAGCCTGATTGTTGGGCTGATTTCCTCCCTTGTGTGAGATTGTGGACTCTAGTGTGTGAGCCTTAGCCTCCATGGCTAAGTGGTGTGGCTTGTGAGAGGGCTGACTTGCCCAAGCTCTAGCTCTATATGTACTACATCATTTTGAGTGATTCAACAACCATTCTTCAGCACAAGTGATGCCCTTTCAGTCCCATATGCTCGCTGCTCCAAGGCTCCCTCTCTCCTCCAGATCCAACAGAAATCAGCCTAGCAATCAGGCTGACCACTCACACACGACCTAGAGAGCTAGAGAATGCTCTCATGGCACACTCCTAGTGGTCACATAACCCACAAACCCATGGAGAATCGCCATGTGTCCATGGCTAGCACACAAGGATCTCACCTCACCTAAAAAGTAAGGAGAGGTACCTTTATCCTAGTCAGCACACTCTGACAAGGCAATCCTAAGACCAAAGACCTTTTTGGATATTTCTCCCACCAGGTCTTGACCCTGGACCTCTTGCCTTTTTTTTTTCTCAGGCTAAGGCATGGAGCCATCACCCATGCCCACCCAGACATCGACGGCCCATGACCCCCGAAACTTCGAAAATTCATATCTCCCAATCCGACCGTTGGATCGGCCTCAAACTTGCACCGTAGACATTTTGCCACATGACGGCAAGCTGGACTTGCCCAAGCTCTACCTCTATATGTACTCCATCATTTTGATTGATTAAAAGACCATTCTTCAGCACAAGTGATGTCCTTCCAATCACACATGCTCGCTGCTCCAAGGCTCCCTCTCTCGTCTAGATCCAACATTTGGTATCAGAGCCAAGTTTTGCCACTTTCAGCCAGCACAGGCCGTCACTTTGAGAGTGCCGGGTTGGGGCAAAACCTTCACGAGATTTGAGAATCAACCACAAGATCATCAAGTTCAAAAGACAAGCTTTTCAACAAGTGCAAGATCCTGAAGATCCAACAGTCGGATTGAGAGTTTTGCTCAAAACAAGGTCGGCCAGGGTACACTCTTCTCTATGAGTAAGACTATCGCCTTGTGATGACCATAAATCTCTTGTTTCCCTGTCAAATTTAAAAAATGGCACATGCGAATTGTAGTATTTTTCCTAAGCTTGCTATTGGTGCAAAAACATTTGCATTCCATTGATTTGCTCGGGAGAAAAGCTGTTTACAAGCTTGCTGGTCTGAGTTTGAGTAGGAGCAGGAGCATACCCTATTTTCAAGAGGGTATATCTTTTAAAATCCGAAAGGTTTTGAGCTGATTTTGTGGTGAAACCTACACCACAAAATCCTCTGTTGATGGGTAAATCTAAAAGGTATTGAGCTGAAGTTTCTAGTGGTGGACTTAGTTTTTCAAAATTCCCAGTTTGTTGGCATCTACAGTCCATTTTCTGTCAGACAGATTTCTGGCAGAAGTTGCAGCAGAAGCAGGAGTAGCGCCGCCATCCAAGGACAGCGCTGAGCATCACCAAGGCTCAAAACAGCAGCAGCTGGCGTTGTAACAGCAGCGCAGCCTTTGGAGAGGCTGGAGGGACACGCCAACTTCACATTTTGGAAGATCCGTACCCGACTCCTTTTGGAGGAGAGGGGCTTGTGGGAGGTGGTGAGCCGCGACGAGCCGGCTCCATTTCAACAGGCAAAAGGCATCACCGCAGCGCAGGTGGTGGCGGAGAAGATGCCGCAAAAGGGTGCAGCTGATGTCGGTTCTTCTGCAGCTCTACCTACAATGTAAAAGGAGTGGAAGAAGAAGGACAGGCAGGCCTACAGGTTGCTTGTCAACACCATCTCCAACCCGCATCTTCAATACGTGAGTGACAAGGCTACTACAAAGGAGGGGTGGGACACGTTATACAAGAAGTATGAGTGCAAGGATCCTGCATTCCTCATGCTTTTGGAGGAAAAGAAGATGGCGCTGAAAATGCAGGGTGGCGAAGGGATGGAGGCGTATCTTGACAGGGCAAAGGAGCTGGCGAAGTAGCTGAGAGCGGCCGGCAATCTTGTGGAAGAGACGCGCTTCATCCTCCTCTTGCTGAGGGGACTCCCAGCCAGCTACGACACGATGCGAGAGACGCTGGAGTACCAGCGAATTCTTGACCTTGTCTTCATCTGCACGCACCTGGTGCAGGTGGAATTGCATCGCAATGCAGCAAAGCGTAATGGCGGCAGCAATAGTGAAGCAGCTTTTGTGGCCACATGCTCATGCAACCACCAGCAGCAGCAGCAGTCTGGGCAGCAGAAAGGCAGAAAGAAAGGCAAATGCCACTATTGCCAGGAAGAGGGACACTATAAAAGGGAGTGTTTCAAGCTCAAGAGGGACCAGAAGGAGCAGCAACAGCAGCAGTCATCGCAGCACCAGCCGCAAAAGCAGCAGCAGCAGCAGCAGTCATAGCAGCGTCAGCAACAGCAGCAGTAGCAAAACCAGGCTGATGTGCGCCACTTTGGCAACATGAATGTGGCCGAGGAGGTGCGCAACCGTCTCTTCATGGCAAAGTCTGACATGTCGCAGGTGGAGAAGGCGGATCTCGCATAGTACAAGGACTCAGGGTGTGCCAAGAGCCTCACACATCACAAGGAGTGGTCTACACAACTGCTGTCCATCCCTCCCCGTCCTATCGCTATAGGTGATGATCGGGTGGTGTATGCTGAGGGGATTGGGATTGTGGAGTTGTGGTTGGAGACCCCACGTGGCATTGAAGTGGGAGTGTTCCATGACGTGCTGTATGTACCTGATGCTGCATTCAAACTCCTCTCAATCTCCTCTCTTAAAAACACAAGACTGCGCGTCGTCTTCGATGATGAGTATGGCTACATCCTCAACAAGGATACAAGAGAGGAGTTTGCCAGGTCAGTGAAGGACGGCGACATGTACCGCCTGCTGGGGTCAACCAAGATCCCGCGTGAGCAGAGTCTTGCAGCAGTGGTGTAGGCGACAGATGGCAAGATCTGGCATGCGCGCTACGGCCACATCGGCATGCTCACCTTGCACCAGCTTCAAGCAAAGCAAATGGTGCGTGACCTGCCTACCATCTCTAACATTGAGCAGCAGTTGTGCATCGGCTGTTTGGAGGGGAAGCAGCACTGGGAGGCATTTTCTGGAGCAGGGGAGCGTGCAAAAGAGGTGTTGCAGCTGGTCCACACAGACTTGTGCAAACCGATGCAGACCCAGAGCTTTGGAAGCTCTAGGTATTTCCTGATCTTCATTGATGATTTCAGCCGTTATACTGCTGTGTACTACCTTTCTTCCAAGGACCAGTGCTTTGACAGGTTCAAGGAGTTCAAGGCCATGGTGGAGAACTAGACTGGCAAGAAGATCAAGGCGTTGCATAGCGATCGCGATGGAGAGCACCTGAGCAAGGAAATCCAGGACTACCTCGCAGCAGCTAGAATCAAGATGCAGCGTACCGCGCCGTACTTGCCGCAGCAAAACGGTGTAGCAGAACGCACCAACCGAACCATATTGGAGTTGGCGCACTCCATGCTGCACGCGGCTCGGCAGACCTACGACTTCTGGGCTGAAGCCGTGAGCACTGCGGTCTATATCAAGAACTACAGTCCAACGAAGGCGCTGGAGCAAATGACGCTGTACGAGGCGTGGTTCGGCAAGAAACCGAGCGTGGGTCATCTCCAAGCATTTGGCAGCCTGGCGTACATGCACGTGCCCAAGGAGAAGCGGCATAAATGGGACGCAAAGACTGCGCAGATGGTTGATTGGCTACGACGTGGCAAGCAAGGACTATCGCCTCTACGAAAGGGATACAGGCCATGTCATCATCTCCAGAGATGTCTTCAACGAGAGCAACGTCATCAGCACCAACATTGTTTATGATGAGACAGCAGAACCAGCAGCTGACGAGACAGTGGGAACAGAAATCCTTCCTGACCGAGTCTCTCCCGATCCTCCGTAAACTGTGACAGTGGGAGAATCACTCTACTCTCCCATGTCTGATGTTACAGATACAGCAGCCTCATCGGCAGAAGTACAAGAGGGAGATGTAGCACCACCAGCAGTAGCAGTATTGCCAACAGCACCGTGCCAGCCGCCCGCTAACGCTCCAACACCAGGTCGCAGGTACCCTCTTAGGGTGCGTTACAAGCCTGGTGAGCGCGCCCATTTCTGGATGTTGCAGAAACCAGAACAAATGAACGTCGCAGTTGCAGCAGATTCAGATGAGCCAGCGTCATACAAGGAGCCATGGCTACACCGGATGCAGCAGATTGGATGCAAGCCGTGCAGTAGGAGATACAGTCGGAGTTGAAGAACGGCACGTGGCAGCAGACTGAAGGTCTACCTGGACGTAAGGTGATGAAGTGCAAGTGGGTATTCAAGAAGAAACAGGGAGTAGATGGTAACCTGGAAAAGTATCAGACGAGGCTGGTCGCCAAGGGCTACTCGCAGCAGGAGGGCATCGATTACACAGAAACTTTTGTCCCTGTTGCAAAGTTTGCCTCTGTGCGCACGCTCCTCTCTTATGCAGCAGCTGAGGACTTCAAGGTTCACCACATGGATATCAAGACGGCATTCTTGAATGGTGACTTGGAGGAGGAGATCTACATGGAGCAGCCACAGGGGTTCGTCATGGATGGCCAGGAGCACCTGGTCTACAAGCTGCAGAAGTCGCTGTACGGCCTCAAGCAAGCGTCGCATGCTTGGAACCAGAAGTTGGATGCGGCGTTGCAGTGCATGGGGTTTGAGCGCAGCGAGTGTTACTACAGCGTGTATCGCTGGCAGCATAAGCATAAGATCCTCTGTTGGAAAGGGAGCCATCCGGCTCAATTTCAGGTCCACAGGAGCAAGTTCCTGGAAAGTACCAGATGCCTGCTCCGATCGCCAATCTGACTTCACTATTGGAAAGATCATGTGGCAAAATGTCTACGGTCCAAGTTTGAGGCCGATCCAACGATCGGATTGTGAGATATGAATTTTCGAAGTTTCGGGGGTCATGGACCGTCGATGTCTGGGTGGGCATGGGTGATGGCTCCATGCCTTAGCCTGAGAAAAGAAAACGGCAAGAGGTCCAGGGTCAAGACCTGATGGGAGAAATATCCAAAAGGGTCCTTGGTCTTAGGATTGCCTTGTCAGAGTGTGCTGACTAGGATAAAGGTACCTTTCCTTACTTTTTAGGTGAGGTGAGATCCTTGTGTGCTAGCCATGGACACATGGCGATTCTCCATGGGTTTGTGGGTTATGTGACCACTAGGAGTGTGCCATGAGAGCATTCTCTAGCTCTCTAGGTCGTGTGTGAGTGGTCAGCCTGATTGCTAGGCTGATTTCCTCCCTTGTGTGAGATTATGGATTCTAGTGTNTCCAAAAAGGTCCTTGGTCTTAGGATTGCCTTGTCAGAGTGTGCTGACTAGGATAAAGGTACCTCTCCTTACTTTTTAGGTGAGGTGAGATCCTTGTGTGCTAGCCATGGACACATGGCGATTCTCCATGGGTTTGTGGGTTATGTGACCACTAGGAGTGTGCCATGAGAGCATTCTCTAGCTCTCTAGGTCGTGAGTGAGTGGTCAGCCTGATTGCTAGGCTGATTTCCTCCCTTGTGTGAGATCATGGACTCTAGTGTGTGAGCCTTAGCCTCCATGGCTAAGTGGTGTTGTTTGTGAGAGGGCTGACTTGCCCAAGCTCTAGCTCTATATGTACTCCATCATTTTGAGTGATTGAACAACCATTCTTCAGCACAAGTGATGCCCTTCCAATCACACATGCTCGCTGCTCCAAGGCTCCCTGTCCCCTCAAGTTCCAACATTTGGTATTAGAGCCAAGTTCTGCCACTTCCAGCTAGCACAGGCCGTCACTTTGAGAGTGATGGGTTGGGGTGAAACCTTCACCAGATCTTCAAGTTCAAAAGAGAAGCTTTCCAACGAGCGCAAGATCTTGAACATCCAACAGTCGGATTGAGAGTTATGCTCACAACGAGGTTGGCCAGGGCTACATTCTTCTCTATGAGTAAGACTGTCGCCTTGTGATGACCATAACTCTCTCATTTCTTTGTCAAATTTAAAACGTGGCACATGCGAATTGTATTATTTTTCCTAAGCTTTCCATTGGTGCAAAAATATTTCCATTCCATTGATTAGTTTGGGAGAAACGCCGTTTACAAACTCGCTGGTCTGCGTTGGAGTAGGAGCAGAAGCATACCCTGTTTTCAAGAGGGCATATCTTTTGAAATCCCCTGTTGATGACCCTGTTTTATGGGTCGATCTGAAAGGTTTTGAGCTGAATTTTCCAGTGGTGTGCTCAGTTTTTCAAAATTCCCAGTCTGCTGGCACCTACAGTCCATTTTCTGTCAGACAGATTTCTGGCAGAAGCAGCAGCAGAAGCTGGGGTAGCGCCGCCATCCAAGGACAGCGCTGAGCATCACCAAGGCTCAAAATGGTAACAGCTGGCGTTCTGACAGCAGCCAAGCCTTTGGAGAGGCTGGAGGGACGCGCCAACTTCACGTTTTGGAAGATCCGTACCCGCCTCCTTTTGGAGGAGAGGGGCTTGTGGGAGGTGGTGAGCGGCGA
>SZWC01024500.1:23729-37403 GCA_023375785.1 Penium margaritaceum | reverse complement strand
ACTGGTTGCGGAGTGGTGCGAACTGGTTGCGGAGTGGTGCGAACTGGTTGCGGAGTGGTGCGAACTGGTTGCGGAGTGGTGCAAACTGGTTGCGGAGTGGTGGGAACTGGTTGCGGAGTGGTGCGAAGTGGTTGCGGAGTGGTGCGAACTGGTTGCGGAGTGGTGCGAACTTGTTGCAGAGTGGTGCGAACTGGTTTTGGAGTGGTGCGAACTGGTTGCGGAGTTGTGCAAACTGGTTGCGGAGTGGTGGGAACCGGTTTCGTAGTGTTGCAAACTGGTTGCGGAGTGGTGTGAACTGTTTGCGGAGTGTTGTGAACTGGTTGCGGAGTGGTGCGAACTGGTGTGGAGTGGTGCAAACAGGCTGCAGAGTGGTTCAAACTGGTTGCAGAGTGGTGCGAACTGGTTGTGGAGTGGTGCGAACTGGTTGCGGAGTGGTGCGAACTGGTTGCGGAGTGGTGAGAACTGGTTGCGGAGTGGTGCGAACTGGTTGTGGAGTGGTGCGAACTGGTTTCGGACGGGTGCGAACAGTTTGAAGAGTGGTGCGAAGTGGTTGCGGAGAGGTGCAAAACGGTTGCGGAGTGGTGCGAACTGGCTGCGGAGTGGTGCGAACTGGTTGCTGAGTGATGCGAACTGGTTGCGGAGTGGTGAGAACTGGTTCGGGAGTAGTGGGACCTTTCCGGGAATGGTGCAAACTGGTCGCAGAATGGTGCGAACTTGTTGCGGAGTGGTGCGAACAGATTGCGGAGTGGTGTGAACTGGTTGCGGACTGGGGCGAACTGGTTGTGGAGTGGTGCGAACGGGTTGTGGAGTGGTGCGAACTGGTTTCGGACGGGTGCGAACAGTTTGAAGAGTGGTGCGAAGTGGTTGCGGAGAGGTGCAAAACGGTTGCGGAGTGGTGCGAACTGGCTGCGGAGTGGTGCGAACTGGTTGCTGAGTGATGCGAACTGGTTGCGGAGTGGTGAGAACTGGTTCGGGAGTAGTGGGACCTTTCCGGGAATGGTGCAAACTGGTCGCAGAATGGTGCGAACTTGTTGCGGAGTGGTGCGAACAGATTGCGGAGTGGTGTGAACTGGTTGCGGACTGGGGCGAACTGGTTGTGGAGTGGTGCGAACGGGTTGTGGAGTGGTGCGAACTGGTTTCGGACGGGTGCGAACAGTTTGAAGAGTGGTGCGAAGTGGTTGCGGAGAGGTGCAAAACGGTTGCGGAGTGGTGCGAACTGGCTGCGGAGTGGTGCGAACTGGTTGCTGAGTGATGCGAACTGGTTGCGGAGTGGTGAGAACTGGTTCGGGAGTAGTGGGACCTTTCCGGGAATGGTGCAAACTGGTCGCAGAATGGTGCGAACTTGTTGCGGAGTGGTGCGAACAGATTGCGGAGTGGTGTGAACTGGTTGCGGACTGGGGCGAACTGGTTGTGGAGTGGTGCGAACGGGTTGTGGAGTGGTGCGAACTGGTTTCGGACGGGTGCGAACAGTTTGAAGAGTGGTGCGAAGTGGTTGCGGAGAGGTGCAAAACGGTTGCGGAGTGGTGCGAACTGGCTGCGGAGTGGTGCGAACTGGTTGCTGAGTGATGCGAACTGGTTGCGGAGTGGTGAGAACTGGTTCGGGAGTAGTGGGACCTTTCCGGGAATGGTGCAAACTGGTCGCAGAATGGTGCGAACTTGTTGCGGAGTGGTGCGAACAGATTGCGGAGTGGTGTGAACTGGTTGCGGACTGGGGCGAACTGGTTGTGGAGTGGTGCGAACGGGTTGTGGAGTGGTGCGAACTGGTTTCGGACGGGTGCGAACAGTTTGAAGAGTGGTGCGAAGTGGTTGCGGAGAGGTGCAAAACGGTTGCGGAGTGGTGCGAACTGGCTGCGGAGTGGTGCGAACTGGTTGCAAAATGGTGAGAAATGGTTGCGGAGTGGTGCGAAGTGGTTGCGGAGTGGTGCAAACTGGTTGCGGAGTGGTGCGAACTGGTTGAGGAGTGGTCCAAACTGGTTGTGGAGTGGTGCGAACTAGTTGCGGAGCGGTGCAAACTGGTTTTGGAGTGATGCGGACTGGTTGCGGAGTGGTGCGAACTTGTTGCCGAGTGGTGCGAAGTGGTTGCCGAGTGGTGCGAAATGGTTGCAGAGTGGTGCGAAGTGGTTGCGAAGTGGTGCGAACTGGTTGCGAAGTGGTGAGAACTGGTTGCAGAGTGGTGCGAACTGGTCCCGGAGTGGTGCAAACTGGTCGCAGAGTGGTGCGAACTGGTGGCGGAGTGGTGCAAACAGGTTGCAAGGTGGTGCGAACTGGTTGTGGAGTGGTGCGAACTGGTTGCAGAGTGGTGCGAACTGGTTGCAGAGTGGTGCGAACTGGTTGCAGAGTGGTGCGAACTGGTTGCAGAGTGGTGCGAACTGGTTGCAGAGTGGTGCGAACTGGTTGCAGAGTGGTGCGAACTGGTTGCAGAGTGGTGCGAACTGGTTGCAGAGTGGTGCGAACTGGTTGCAGAGTGGTGCGAACTGGTTGCAGAGTGGTGCGAACTGGTTGCAGAGTGGTGCGAACTGGTTGCAGAGTGGTGCGAACTGGTTGCAGAGTGGTGCGAACTGGTTGCAGAGTGGTGCGAACTGGTTGCAGAGTGGTGCGAACTGGTTGCAGAGTGGTGCGAACTGGTTGCAGAGTGGTGCGAACTGGTTGCAGAGTGGTGCGAACTGGTTGCAGAGTGGTGCGAACTGGTTGCAGAGTGGTGCGAACTGGTTGCAGAGTGGTGCGAACTGGTTGCAGAGTGGTGCGAACTGGTTGCAGAGTGGTGCGAACTGGTTGCAGAGTGGTGCGAACTGGTTGCAGAGTGGTGCGAACTGGTTGCAGAGTGGTGCGAACTGGTTGCAGAGTGGTGCGAACTGGTTGCAGAGTGGTGCGAACTGGTTGCAGAGTGGTGCGAACTGGTTGCAGAGTGGTGCGAACTGGTTGCAGAGTGGTGCGAACTGGTTGCAGAGTGGTGCGAACTGGTTGCAGAGTGGTGCGAACTGGTTGCAGAGTGGTGCGAACTGGTTGCAGAGTGGTGCGAACTGGTTGCAGAGTGGTGCGAACTGGTTGCAGAGTGGTGCGAACTGGTTGCAGAGTGGTGCGAACTGGTTGCAGAGTGGTGCGAACTGGTTGCAGAGTGGTGCGAACTGGTTGCAGAGTGGTGCGAACTGGTTGCAGAGTGGTGCGAACTGGTTGCAGAGTGGTGCGAACTGGTTGCAGAGTGGTGCGAACTGGTTGCAGAGTGGTGCGAACTGGTTGCAGAGTGGTGCGAACTGGTTGCAGAGTGGTGCGAACTGGTTGCAGAGTGGTGCGAACTGGTTGCAGAGTGGTGCGAACTGGTTGCAGAGTGGTGCGAACTGGTTGCAGAGTGGTGCGAACTGGTTGCAGAGTGGTGCGAACTGGTTGCAGAGTGGTGCGAACTGGTTGCAGAGTGGTGCGAACTGGTTGCAGAGTGGTGCGAACTGGTTGCAGAGTGGTGCGAACTGGTTGCAGAGTGGTGCGAACTGGTTGCAGAGTGGTGCGAACTGGTCCCGGAGTGGTGCAAACTGGTCGCAGAGTGGTGCGAACTGGTTGCGGAGTGGTGCGAACGGGTTGCGGAGTGGTGCGAACTGGTTGCGGAGTGCTGCGAACTGGTTGCGGAGTGGTGCGAACTGGCTGCGGAGTGGTGCGAACTGGTTGCGGAGTGGTGGGAACTGGTTGCGAAATGGTGCGAACTGGTTGTGGAGTGATGCAAACTGGTTGCGGAGTCGTGCGAACTGGTTGCAGAGTGGTGCGAAGTGGTTGCGGAGTGGTGCAAAGTGGTTGCGGAGTGTTACGAACTGGTTGCGGAGTGGTGCGAACTGGTTGCAGAGTGGTGCGAAGTGGTTGCGGAGTGGTGCAAAGTGGTTGCGGAGTGGTGCAAACTGGGTGCGGAGTGTTGTCAACTGGTTGCGGAGTGGTGAGAACTGGTTGCGGAGTGGTGGGAACTGGTCCCGGAGTGGTGCAAACTGGTCGTAGAGTGGTGCGAACGTGTTGCGGAGTAGTGTGAACAGGTTGCGGAGTGGTGCGAACTGGTTGCGGAGTGGTGCGAACTGGTTGCGGAGTGGTGCGAACTGGTTGCGGAGTGGTGCGAACTAAGCCTGCACACAAAATCCTTGGACTCATGGTCCGGACTCGCAAATTCGAGTCCTTTGCCGGAACCGCGGGTCCTTTTTGGGGTCTGATTCGTCTCGTCAGAACCGCGAGCCCTTCGTGCGGGGTGGGGGGGGAGGGGGGGGGGAGGAAAATGTGTACCCCGGCCGTGCAAGATGCATGGACGGCGGACAGCCCCTGCGGCACATGGACCCCGTCCATTCGTCGGTTATCCCCTCCCTCCCTAGTCCAAGGATCCCATCTGCCGGCGGTTATCCATGACACATAGGCCACGAGGGCTTTAGGCCACGATGGCGGTTAGGCTTCAGCCCCTTGTTGGAGGGGTGATGCGTCGCCGCCATGTTGTCCCAACATGGCGGCGACGACGGCATGCACGACGGCGACGACGGCCCGACGAGGCTGTAGAGTAGGGTAGTCGAAGTCACGATTCACTTTGTGTTGCCTCCGCCACCATGGCGGGTGCCTCAGGGACCCCGTCAGGGTCCAAGTCTCCAGCACCTGCTACGGGTGCCTCAGGCGTGCCACATGTACCTCCCGCTGTCGCTGCCACGCAACCGAAGTCTCCCGCAGCGGCCACAGTGGCTCCTGCTTCCCAGATGTCTCCGGCTGCTGCGCCATCAACAACAAAACCCGCAGCTGGCACGGGCGATGGTGCCGGTGCTGCTGAAGCTGTGACGAGCCCGAACAAGGAGGACTTGCGCAAACGCAAGCCGAGCGTGGCGTGGAACGTGTTCACCTACGTCATCATCAACGGTGAACCTCGTGCAAGGTGCCAACTATGTCCGCCACGACGTAAGGGGCTGAAAGGCATGTTTGCCCTTTCCGATGGAGCCACCTCTGGTATGTGGAAGCACTTGAGACGCAAGCACAACAACAAATGGAAGGAACTGAAGGCATTGGAGGCTGCCACAAAGCTCGCCGAGGCTACCTCCGCAGCCGCGCGGACTGCGCAGATCGTGGACGGTAGTAACTCAACACTTGCACGCTCTGTGGCGGGCGTTGGCATTGTCTTCAACGAACGCTACTTCCAGAGCTGTATCTGGAAGCACGTTGTTGATAAAAACTGCTTGTTTCTGGCCATTGAATCTGTGTGGCTGAAGGTGGCATTCTTGCACGCAAATCCTCTGGCCATTCTGCCTGGCTGGATGACGCTAGCATGTCTGATCCGAACTGGTGCTGCTGCTTTCCGCATGCGCTTGCAGAGCATGCTTGCAGCGATGCAGTCTGACATCTCATTCATAACTGACGGGTGGCAGAGTGACGCGAACGTAAAGTACCTGGGCATCACTGCCCACTGGATTTCAAACTTGGACATGCAGCACGTTGCTCTTGCCTTTCCACATGTGTCAGACAGTGCCACTGCTGAAAACATCTTTGGGCTGTTCTCTGCTGCCCTGAAAGATTAGGGAGTGTGGGACAAAATCTACTGTCTCACTGTTGACAATGATTCCACCAACGACAGCATGGTCGACAGTTTCCTCACTGTGCAGAACGACAAGTTTGACAAGGCCGGACACATCAGATGCATGGGGCACAGCATGAACCTGGCAGCACAGGTGCTGCTTGACCGCCCTGACGTGAAGGTGTACCTGAATTTTGCCCGTGACATCTGAAACTTTGTGACCAAGAGTGCAAAGCGGGAGGAGTTGCTCTCCAACGCCGTGACTGCTGCCGGCAAGACCTACCTCCATCTGCACGTGGACACTCCAACACGGTGGAATTCCACCCTTGACATGTGCCATCGTGTCATGCACATCAAAGATGTGCTGGATGTGTGGTTGTTGAAACACAAGCCAGAGCTGAAGTTGAGTGGGTATGGGTGGGACCTCCTCGCCCTGGTCACTGCCATCCTGAAGCCCTTCAAGGGCTTCACGGATGACATTTCTGGGGAGAAGTACGCCACCATGTCCTTGGTCCTCCCATTCTTCAGCCTCATCCTGGCTAAGATGCATTCATGGCAGGTCAAAGTTGGTGCAGCAGAGAAGAAGGAGAAGGCTGCCAAGGAGCTGGATCCCGTGGAGAAGTTACTGCTGGACCTGAAGCCTGGCTTCCAGGCTGTCACTGACAAGGTTTGCATTGTGTCAGTGCAGTCAGTCATGCAGTTAGTCATGCATGCATGCAGTGACTCAAACTAAAGCGATGCAGTGACTCAAACTACATGTGTTTTTATGCTTGTGAGCGCGCAGGTCGAGGAATACGTGAAGAAGTGCACTCCACAGCACATCCTGGCAACTGCTGTGGACCCCAGGTTCCGTCTCGGACACTTTGCCAACGTCCACAAGCTCCTCGGCGTGAAAGGAACAGTGGAGCTGGAGCTGCTGGTGCTGGACGCCCTGAGGCTGTACTACGACCGCGTGTTGCAACGACGTGAAGCAGAGGCAGCTGCCAAGGCAGCAGCTGAGAAGCTGCAGCAGCTGCCGCCAGGGCAGCAGATGGGGAGGATGATGAGCACGTGGACAGCAGTGGACCCCCTTCCCTGCCAGCAGCATCCACAGCTGTGGAGGCTGGCGGACCAGCAGCTGCAGCGAAGCAATGTGGCCGAGCAAAGGAGAAGAAGAAGAAGGAGAAGAAGAGCATTGTGGAGGCTGCTACAGCCGACACCATGGATGAGCTCTTTGCCACTGAGGAGGCTGAGCCCGTGGTCACATCACCAGACTCTTTTGAACAGGAGGTGGAGGACTGGAAGAAGGAGAAGCTGCTGTCTCGGCGGACCAAAATCCTGCACTACTTTCGTGACAATGCAGAAAAGTTCCCATCGTTTGCATTGCTTGTTTTGGATCTCCTTGCTGTGCCTACTACAAGCACGCCATGTGAGCGCATGGCAGGGTCATCACGCCGTATCGACACTGTTTGAACAACATGACTGTGCAGGACGTTTTGACGCTGAAAACCTGGATCAATGATCCAGAACTGCGCAACTTCCCTGTTTCTCCAGATGGTGTTGTTGCACCAGAATTGCAGGAGGAAGAGAAGAAGGAGCGTGCGCGGTGTAGGGCTGCCAGCCGGGCAGCAGCAGCAAAGAAGCTGACAGCTCTTGGCTGCAATGCTGGAGAGGGTGAGCCAGTGACGACGATGGAGAGGGGGGTGGAGAGGGGGAAGGGGAAGGTCTGCCGCTGGAGTCATCGGGGGAGGAGGACGACCACGACGATACCGAAGGAGACGACGATGATGAAGACGACGATGAAGACAATGGCAAAGGGGATGGTGCAGAGGACGACGAACTCCCTTCCTGCTTTTCACATAGCCTTGGGGATGATGACGTAGTTGAGATGACCTCGACATGCTCTGTTGAGCAAACCTCTGACATAGACATGCTTTTTGATGTGCTTGTGGCCAGTTGTAGCAAGCAGTGGGGTAGGGGGGGGGGGGTGGGGGNGTAGGGTCTGAATTGGCGGAATAATGAATTTGCACGAAGTAATTAAGTCAAAATAAGAAATTTATTATTTCAGACTCATAGGCCATGAGCAGGCAGCATATGGACCATTAGAAATTGTTCTTGGGGGGAGTCATGGTGACCCCTCCCCCCCCCCCCCCCCCCCCCCCCCCCCCCCATATGTATCAGAACCAGGTGATACATGTTCCCCTTCATGGAGAAGTATGTTGTACAACACATAGCAACAAATGACTCCATTTTTACACATGCCATAGTATGCAAAAGGTTGCAACGAATGAAGTGACTGTAATCCATCGTACGCCATGGGTTGTCATTTGAGTTAACTAATGACTTAATCACTTGACTATACTAAAGACTTCTTTGTACAAACCAGGTAAGCCATTGTCATTAGTCACTTGACTTGAGTAATGACAAACCAGGCAAGCCATAGTTATGACACTAAGTAGGTATGCATTGTCACAAATTGAAATGTCCATGGTGCTGAAGTCCACAAGTGGATTCGCGAAACAAGGCTTGAGGACTCGCGAAACAAAGGACTCACGAGTCCCGAGAAAGACTCGCGGGTCCGGTTACAAGGTTTGACTCATATGGGCGAATCCGGTTCCGAGTCCAGATTCGCTAATCTGGACTCGTGTGCAGGCTTAGTGCGAACAGGTTGGGGAGTAGTGCGAACTGGTTGCGGAGTGCTGCGAACTGGTTGCGGAGTGGTGCGAACTGGTTGCAAAGTGGTGCGAACTGGTTGCGGAGTGGTGCGAACTGGTTGCGGAGTGGTGCAAACTGGTTGCGGAGTGGTGCAAACTGGTTGCGGAGTGGTGCGAACTGGTTGCGGAGTGGTGCAAAATGGTTGCAGAGTGGTGCGAACTGGTTGCAGAGTGGTGCAAACTGGTTGCGGAGTGGTGCGAACTGGTTGCAACGTGGTGCCAACTGGTTGCGGAGTGGTGCGAACTGGTTGCAACGTGGTGCCAACTGGTTGCGGAGTGGTGCGAACTGGTTGCAACGTGGTGCCAACTGGTTGCGGAGTGGTGCGAACTGGTTGCAACGTGGTGCCAACTGGTTGCGGAGTGGTGCGAACTGGTTGCAACGTGGTGCCAACTGGTTGCGGAGTGGTGCGAACTGGTTGCAACGTGGTGCCAACTGGTTGCGGAGTGGTGCGAACTGGTTGCAACGTGGTGCCAACTGGTTGCGGAGTGGTGCGAACTGGTTGCAACGTGGTGCCAACTGGTTGCGGAGTGGTGCGAACTGGTTGCAACGTGGTGCCAACTGGTTGCGGAGTGGTGCGAACTGGTTGCGGCATGGTGCAAACTGGTTGCGAGTGGTGCGAACTGGTTGCGGAGTGGTGCAAACTGGGGGTGGAATGGTGCGAACTGGTTGCGGAGTGGTGCGAACTGGTTGCGGAGTGGTGCGCACTGGTTGTGGAGTGATGCGAACTGGTTGCGGAGTGATGCAAACTGGTTGCAGAGTGGTGCAACGTGGTTGCGGAGTGGTGCGCAGTGGTTGCAGAGTGCTGCAAACAGGTTGTCGAGTAGTGTCAACTGGTTGCGGAGTGGTGAGAACTGGTTGCGGAGTGCTGAGAACTGGTCTCAGAGTGGTGCGAACTGGTCGCAGGGTGGTGCGAACATGTTGCGGAGTGGTGCGAACAGGTTGCAGAGTGATGCGAACTGGTTGCGGAGTGGTGCGAACTGATTGCGGAGTGGTGCGAACTGGTTGCGGAGTGGTGCGAACAGGTTGGGGAATAGTGCGAACTGCTTGCAGAGTGGTGCGAACTGGTTGCGGATTGGTGCGAACTGGTTGCCGAGTGGTGCGAACTGGTTGCGGAGTGCTGCGAACTGGTTGCGGAGTGGTCCGAACTGGTTGCGGAGTGCTGCGAACTGGTTGCGGAGTGGTCCGAACTGGTTGCGGAGTGCTGCGAACTGGTTGCGGAGTGGTCCGAACTGGTTGCGGAGTGCTGCGAACTGGTTGCGGAGTGGTCCGAACTGGTTGCGGAGTGCTGCGAACTGGTTGCGGAGTGGTCCGAACTGGTTGCGGAGTGCTGCGAACTGGTTGCGGAGTGGTCCGAACTGGTTGCGGAGTGCTGCGAACTGGTTGCGGAGTGGTCCGAACTGGTTGCGGAGTGCTGCGAACTGGTTGCGGAGTGGTCCGAACTGGTTGCGGAGTGCTGCGAACTGGTTGCGGAGTGGTCCGAACTGGTTGCGGAGTGCTGCGAACTGGTTGCGGAGTGGTCCGAACTGGTTGCGGAGTGCTGCGAACTGGTTGCGGAGTGGTCCGAACTGGTTGCGGAGTGCTGCGAACTGGTTGCGGAGTGGTCCGAACTGGTTGCGGAGTGCTGCGAACTGGTTGCGGAGTGGTCCGAACTGGTTGCGGAGTGCTGCGAACTGGTTGCGGAGTGGTCCGAACTGGTTGCGGAGTGCTGCGAACTGGTTGCGGAGTGGTCCGAACTGGTTGCGGAGTGCTGCGAACTGGTTGCGGAGTGGTCCGAACTGGTTGCGGAGTGCTGCGAACTGGTTGCGGAGTGGTCCGAACTGGTTGCGGAGTGCTGCGAACTGGTTGCGGAGTGGTCCGAACTGGTTGCGGAGTGCTGCGAACTGGTTGCGGAGTGGTCCGAACTGGTTGCGGAGTGCTGCGAACTGGTTGCGGAGTGGTCCGAACTGGTTGCGGAGTGCTGCGAACTGGTTGCGGAGTGGTCCGAACTGGTTGCGGAGTGCTGCGAACTGGTTGCGGAGTGGTCCGAACTGGTTGCGGAGTGCTGCGAACTGGTTGCGGAGTGGTCCGAACTGGTTGCGGAGTGCTGCGAACTGGTTGCGGAGTGGTCCGAACTGGTTGCGGAGTGCTGCGAACTGGTTGCGGAGTGGTCCGAACTGGTTGCGGAGTGCTGCGAACTGGTTGCGGAGTGGTCCGAACTGGTTGCGGAGTGCTGCGAACTGGTTGCGGAGTGGTCCGAACTGGTTGCGGAGTGCTGCGAACTGGTTGCGGAGTGGTCCGAACTGGTTGCGGAGTGCTGCGAACTGGTTGCGGAGTGGTCCGAACTGGTTGCGGAGTGCTGCGAACTGGTTGCGGAGTGGTCCGAACTGGTTGCGGAGTGCTGCGAACTGGTTGCGGAGTGGTCCGAACTGGTTGCGGAGTGCTGCGAACTGGTTGCGGAGTGGTCCGAACTGGTTGCGGAGTGCTGCGAACTGGTTGCGGAGTGGTCCGAACTGGTTGCGGAGTGCTGCGAACTGGTTGCGGAGTGGTCCGAACTGGTTGCGGAGTGCTGCGAACTGGTTGCGGAGTGGTCCGAACTGGTTGCGGAGTGCTGCGAACTGGTTGCGGAGTGGTCCGAACTGGTTGCGGAGTGCTGCGAACTGGTTGCGGAGTGGTCCGAACTGGTTGCGGAGTGCTGCGAACTGGTTGCGGAGTGGTCCGAACTGGTTGCGGAGTGCTGCGAACTGGTTGCGGAGTGGTCCGAACTGGTTGCGGAGTGCTGCGAACTGGTTGCGGAGTGGTCCGAACTGGTTGCGGAGTGCTGCGAACTGGTTGCGGAGTGGTCCGAACTGGTTGCGGAGTGCTGCGAACTGGTTGCGGAGTGGTCCGAACTGGTTGCGGAGTGCTGCGAACTGGTTGCGGAGTGGTCCGAACTGGTTGCGGAGTGCTGCGAACTGGTTGCGGAGTGGTCCGAACTGGTTGCGGAGTGCTGCGAACTGGTTGCGGAGTGGTCCGAACTGGTTGCGGAGTGCTGCGAACTGGTTGCGGAGTGGTCCGAACTGGTTGCGGAGTGCTGCGAACTGGTTGCGGAGTGGTCCGAACTGGTTGCGGAGTGCTGCGAACTGGTTGCGGAGTGGTCCGAACTGGTTGCGGAGTGCTGCGAACTGGTTGCGGAGTGGTCCGAACTGGTTGCGGAGTGCTGCGAACTGGTTGCGGAGTGGTCCGAACTGGTTGCGGAGTGCTGCGAACTGGTTGCGGAGTGGTCCGAACTGGTTGCGGAGTGCTGCGAACTGGTTGCGGAGTGGTCCGAACTGGTTGCGGAGTGCTGCGAACTGGTTGCGGAGTGGTCCGAACTGGTTGCGGAGTGCTGCGAACTGGTTGCGGAGTGGTCCGAACTGGTTGCGGAGTGCTGCGAACTGGTTGCGGAGTGGTCCGAACTGGTTGCGGAGTGCTGCGAACTGGTTGCGGAGTGGTCCGAACTGGTTGCGGAGTGCTGCGAACTGGTTGCGGAGTGGTCCGAACTGGTTGCGGAGTGCTGCGAACTGGTTGCGGAGTGGTCCGAACTGGTTGCGGAGTGCTGCGAACTGGTTGCGGAGTGGTCCGAACTGGTTGCGGAGTGCTGCGAACTGGTTGCGGAGTGGTCCGAACTGGTTGCGGAGTGCTGCGAACTGGTTGCGGAGTGGTCCGAACTGGTTGCGGAGTGCTGCGAACTGGTTGCGGAGTGGTCCGAACTGGTTGCGGAGTGCTGCGAACTGGTTGCGGAGTGGTCCGAACTGGTTGCGGAGTGGTGGGCAGTGGTTGCAACGTGGTGCGAACTGGTTGCAGAGTGGTGCGAACCGGTTGCGGAGTGGTGCAAAATGGTTGCGGTGTGGTGCAAACTGGTTGCGGAGTGGTGCAAACTGGTTGCGGAGTGGTCCGAACTGGTTGCGGAGTGGTACAAACTGGTTGCGGAGTGGTGTGAACTGGTTGCGGAGTGGTGCGAACTTGTTGTGGAGTTGTGCAAACAGGTTGTAGAGTGGTGTAAACTGGTTGGGTGGTGGTGCGAACTGGTTTTGGAGTGGTGGTAACTGGTTGCGCAGAGGTGCGAACTGGTCGCGGACCGGTGCGAACTGGTTGCGGAGCGGTTCGAACTGGTTGCGGAGTGGTGCGAACTGGTTGCGGAGTGGTGTGAACTGGTTGCGGAGTGGTGCGAACTGGTTGCAGAGTGGTGCAAACAGGTTGCAGAGTGGTGCAAACAGGTTGCAGAGTGGTGCAAACAGGTTGCAGAGTGGTGCAAACAGGTTGCAGAGTGGTGCAAACAGGTTGCAGAGTGGTGCAAACAGGTTGCAGAGTGGTGCAAACAGGTTGCAGAGTGGTGCAAACAGGTTGCAGAGTGGTGCAAACAGGTTGCAGAGTGGTGCAAACAGGTTGCAGAGTGGTGCAAACAGGTTGCAGAGTGGTGCAAACAGGTTGTAGAGTGGTGTAAACTGGTTGGGTGGTGGTGCGAACTGGTTTTGGAGTGGTGGTAACTGGTTGCGCAGAGGTGCGAACTGGTCGCGGAGCGGTGCGAACTGGTTGCGCAGTGGTGCGAACTGGTTGCAGAGTGGTGCGACGTGGTTGCGGAGTGGTGCGCAGTGGTTGCAGAGTGCTGCAAACAGGTTGCGGAGTGGTGTCAACTGGTTGCGGAGTGGTGAGAACTGGTTGCGGAGTGGTGAGAACTGGTCCCAGAGTGGTGCGAACTGGTCGCAGGGTGGTGGGAACGTGTTGTGGAGTGGTGCGAACAGGTTGCAGAGTGATGCGAACTGGTTGCGGAGTGGTGTGAACTGATTGCGGAGTGGTGCGAAGTGGTTGCGGAGTGGTGCGAGATGGTTGGGGAGTAGTGCGAACTGCTTGCAGAGTGGTGCGAACTGGTTGCGGATTGGTGCGAACTGGTTGCCGAGTGGTGCGAACTGGTTGCGGAGAGGTGAGAACTGGTTGCGGAGTGGTGCGATCTGGTTGCGGAGTGGTGCGAACTGGTTGCAAAGTGGTGCGAACTGGTTGCGGAGTGGTGCGAACTGGTTGCCGAGTGGTGCGAACTGGTTGCGGAGAGGTGAGAACTGGTTGCGGAGTGGTGCGATCTGGTTGCGGAGTGGTGCGAACTGGTTGCAAAGTGGTGAGAACTGGTTCCGGAGTGGTGCGAACTGGTTGTGGAGTGATGCAAACTGGTTGCGAAGTGGTGCGAACTGGTTGCAGAGTGGTGCGACGTGGTTGCGGAGTGGTGCAAAGTGGTTGCGGAGTGGTCTAAACAGGTTGCGGAGTGGTGTCAACGGGTTGCGGAGTGTTGAGAACTGGTTGTCGAGTGGTGCAAACTGGTCCCGGAGTGGTGTGAGCTGGTCGCAGAGTGGAGCGAACTTGTTGCGGAGTGGTGCGAACAGATTGCGGAGTGGTGCAAACGGGTTGCGGAGTGGTCCAAACTGGTTGCGGAGTGGTGCGAACTGGTTGCGGAGTGGTGTGAACTGGTTGCGGAGTGGTGC
>SZWC01024500.1:0-22430 GCA_023375785.1 Penium margaritaceum | reverse complement strand
TGATTGCGGAGTGGTGCGCACTGGTTGCGGAGTGGTGCAAACATGTTGTAGAGTGGTGCGAACTGGTGCGGTGTGGTGCGAACTGGTTGCGGAGTGGTCCGAACTGGTTGCGGAGTGCTGTGAACTGGTTGCGGAGTGGTGCGAACTGGTTGCGGAGTGGTGGGCAGTGGTTGCAACGTGGTGCGAACTGGTTGCGGAGTGGTGCAGACTGGTTGCGAGTGGTGCGAACTGGTTGCAGAGTGGCGCGAAGTGGTTGTGGAGTGGTGTGAACTGATTGCGGAGTGGTGCGAACTGGTTTCAGAGAGGTCGAACTGGTTGCAGAGTGGTGCGAATCGGTTGCGGAGTGGTGCGAATTGGTTGCGGACTGGTGCGAACTGGTTACGGAGTGGTGCCAACTGGTTGCGGACTGTTGGGAACTGGCTGCGGAGTGGTGCGAACTGGTTGCGGAGTGGTGCGAACTGGTTGCCGAGTGGTACGAACTGGTTGCGGAGTGGTGCGAAATGGTTGCGGAGTGGTGCGAACTAGTTGCGGAGTAGTGCGAACGCGTTGCCAACTGGTGCAAACTGGTTGGGGAGTGGTGCAAACTGGTTGCGCAGTGGTGCGAACTGGTTGCAGAGTGGTGCAAAATGGTTGCGGAGTGGTGGGAACTGGTTGCGGAGTGGTGTGAACTTGTTGCGGAATGGTGCGAACTGGTGTGGAGTTGTGCAAACAGGTTGCAGAGTGCTGCAAACTAGTTGTGGAGTGGTGCGAACTGGTTGTGGAGTGGTGCGAACTGGTTCAGAGTGGTGCGAACTGGTTGCGGAGTGGTGTGAACTGGTTGCGGAGTGGTGCGAACTGGTTGCGGAGTGGTGCGAACTGGTTGCAGAGTGGTACGAACTGGTTGCGGAGTGGTTTGAACTGGTTGCGAAGTGGTGCAAACTGGTGACGGAGTTGTGCAAACTGGTTGTGGAATGGTGCGAACTGGTTGCGGAGTGGTACGAACTGGTTGCGGAGTGGTGTGAACTGGTTGCGGAGTGGTGCGAACTTGTTGCGGAGTGGTGCGAACTGGTTGCGGAGAGGTGCGAACTGGTTGCGGAGTGGTGCGAACTTGGTGCGGAGTGGTGCAAACAGGTTGCAGAGTGGTGCAAACTGGTTGCCGAGTGGTGCGAACTGGTTGCAGAGTGGTGCGAACTGGTTGCGGAGTGGTGCAAACCGGTTGCGGAGTGGTGCGAACTGGTTGCGGAATGGTGCAAGCTGGTTGCGGAGTGGTGCGAACTGGTTGCCGAGTGGTGCGAACTGGTCGCAGAGAGGTGCGAACTGGTTGCGGAGTGGTGCGAACTTGGTGCGGAGTGGTGCAAACAGGTTGCAGAGTGGTGCAAACTGGTTGCCGAGTGGTGCGAACTGGTTGCAGAGTGGTGCGAACTGGTTGCGGAGTGGTGCAAACCGGTTGCGGAGTGGTGCGAACTGGTTGCGGAATGGTGCAAGCTGGTTGCGGAGTGGTGCGAACTGGTTGCCGAGTGGTGCGAACTGGTCGCAGAGAGGTGCGAACTGGTTGCGGAGTGGTGCGAACTTGGTGCGGAGTGGTGCAAACAGGTTGCAGAGTGGTGCAAACTGGTTGCCGAGTGGTGCGAACTGGTTGCAGAGTGGTGCGAACTGGTTGCGGAGTGGTGCAAACCGGTTGCGGAGTGGTGCGAACTGGTTGCGGAATGGTGCAAGCTGGTTGCGGAGTGGTGCGAACTGGTTGCCGAGTGGTGCGAACTGGTCGCAGAGAGGTGCGAACTGGTTGCGGAGTGGTGCGAACTGGTTGCGGAGTGGTGCGAACAGGTTGCGGAGTGGTGCGAACTGGTTGCGGAGTGGTGCGAACTGGTTGCGGAATGGTGCAAGCTGGTTGCGGTGTGGTGCGAACTGGTTGCGGAGTGGTGTAAACTGGTTGCGAGTGTTGCGAGGTGGTTGCGACGTGGTGCAAACTGGTTGTGGGTCCTGGTTGCCGAGTGGTGCGTACTGGTTTCATAGAGGTGCGTACTGGTTCCGGAGTGGTGCGAACTGGTTGCGGAGTGGTGCAAACTGGTTGCGGACAGGTGCGAACTGGTTACGGAGTGGTGCGAACTGGTTCCGGAGTGGTGCGAACGGGTTGCGGAGTGGCGCGAACTGGTTGCGGTATGGTATGAACTGGTTGCAGAGTGGTACAAACTGGTTGCGGGGTGGTGCAAACTAGTTGCGGAGTGGTGCGAAATGGTTGCCGAGTGGTGTGAACTGGTTGCGGAGTGGTGCAAACTGGTTGCGGAGTGGTGCGAACTGGTTGCAGAATTGTGCAAACTGGTTGCGGAGTGGTGCGAAATGGTTACGGAGTAGTGTGAACTGATTGCGGAGTGGTGCAAACTGGTGTGGAGTGGTGCAAACAGGTTGCAGAGTGGTGCAAACTGGTTGCCGAGTGGTGCGAACTGGTTGTGGAGTGGTGCGAACTGGTTGCGGAGTGGTGCGAACTGGTTGCAGAATGGTGTGACCTGGTTGCGGAGTGGTGCGAACTGGTTGCGGAGTGGTGCTAACTGGTTCCAGAGTGGTGCGAACCGGTTGCGGAGTGGTGCAAAATGGTTGCGGTGTGGTGCAAACTGGTTGCGGAGTGGTGGAAACTGGTTGCGGAGTGGTCCGAACTGGTTGCGGAGTGGTACAAACTGGTTGTGGAGTGGTGTGAACTGGTTGCGGAGTGGTGCGGACTTGTTGTGGAGTTGTGCAAACAGGTTGCAGAGTGGTGTAAACTGGTTGGGTGGTGGTGCGAACTGGTTTTGGAGTAGTGGTAACTGGTTGCGCAGAGGTGCGAATTGGTCGCGGAGCGGTGCGAACAGGTTGCGGAGCGGTTTTGAACTGGTTGCGGAGTGGTGCGAACTGGTTGCGGAGTGGTGCGAACTGGTTGCGCAGTGGAGCAAACTGGTTGCGGAGTGGTGCGAACTGGTTGCGGAGTGGTGCGAACTGGCTGTGGAGTGGTGGGAACTGGTGGTGGAGTGATGGGAACTGGTTGCGGAGTGGTGCGAACTGGTTGAGGAGTGGTGCGAACCGGTTGCGGAGTGGTGCGAACTGGTTGCAGAGTGGTGCGAACTGGTTGCGGCCTGGTGCGAACTGGTTGCGGAGTGGTGTCAACTGGTTGCCAAGTGGTGAGAAATAGTTGCGGAGTGGTGCGAACCGGTCCCCGAGTGGTGCGAACTGGTCGCAGAGTGGTGCAAACTTGTTGCGGAGTGGTGCCAACTGGTTGCGGAGTGGTGCGAACTGGTTGAGGAGTGGTGCGAACCGGTTGCGGAGTGGTGCACATAGGTTGGGGAGTGGTGCGAACTGGTTGCGGAGTGCTGTGAAGTGGTTGCCGAGTGGTCCGAACTGGTTGCGGAGTAGTGTGAACTGGTTGCTGAGTGGTGCAAACTGGTTGCGGAGTGGACCCAACTGGTTGCGGAGTGGTGCGAACTGGTTCCGGAGTGGATCGAACTGGTTGCGGAGTGGTGCAAACTGGTTGTGAGTGGTGCAAACTGGTTGCGGAGTTGTGCGAACTGGCTGCGGAGTGGTGCGGACTGGCTGCGGAGTGTTGCGAACTAGTTGCGGAGTGGTGCGAACGGGTTGCAGAGTGGTGCGAACTGGTTGCGGAGTGGTGCGCATTGGTTGCGGAGTGGTGCAGACTGGTTGCAGAGTGGTGCGAACTGGTTTCAGAGAGGTGAGAACTGGTTGCGGAGTGGTGCGAACTGGTTGGGGAGCGCTGCGAACTGGTTGCAGAGTAGTACGAACTGGTTGCGGAATGGTGCAAACCGGTTGCGGAGTGGTGCGAACTAGTTGGGGAGAAGTGCAAACTGGTTGTGGAGTGGTGGGAACTGGTTGTGGAGTGATGGGAACTGGTTTCGGAGTGGTGTGACCTGGTTGCGGAGTGGTGCGAAGTGGTTGCGGAATGGTGCGATATGGTTGCGGAGTGGTGCAATTGGTTGCGGAGTGGTGTCAACTGGTTGCGGAGTGGTGAGAACTGGTTGCGGAGTGGTCCGAACTGGTCCCGGATTGGTGCGAACTGGTCGCAGAGTGGTGCGAACTTGTTTCGGATTGGTGCGAACAGGTTGCGGAGTGGTGCGAACTGGTTGCGGAGTGGTGCGAACTGGTTGCGGAGTGGTGCCAACAGGTTGGGGAGTGGTGCGAACTGGTTGCGGAGTGGTGTGAACTGGTTGCAGAGAGGTGCAAACTGGTTGCGGAGTGTTGCGAACCGTTTGCGAAGTGGTGCGAACTGCTTGTGGAGTGGTGTGAACTGGTTGCGGAGTGCTGCGACGTGGTTTCATAGAGGTGCGAACTGGTTGCCAAGCTGTGCGAACTGGTTGCGGAGTGGTGCAAAACTGGTTGCGGATTGGTGCGAACTGGTTACGAAGTGGTGCAAACTGGTTGCGGAGTGGTGCGAACTGTTTGCGGAGTGGTAGGAACTGGTTGCCGAGTTGTTGAAACTGGTTGCGGAGTGGTTGGAAATGGTTGTGAAGTGGTGCGAACTAGTTGCGGAGGGGTGCGACCTGGTTGTGGAGTGGTTCAAACTGGTTGCAGAGTGGTGCGAACTGGTTTCAGAGAGGTGAGAACTGGTTGCGGAGTGGTGCGAACTGAATCCGGAGTGCTGTGAACTGGTTGGGGAGTGCTGCGAACTGGTTGCGGAGTGGTACGAACTGGTTGCGGAGTGGTGCGAACTGGTTTCAAGGTGTTACGAACTGGTTGCGGAGTGGTGCAAACTGGTTGCGGAGTGGTGCTAACTAGTTGCGGAGTGGTGCGATTGGGTTGTGGAGTGGTGGGAACTGGTCGTGGAGTGATGCGAACTGGTTTCGGAGTGGTGCGACCTGGTTGCGGAAAGGTGCGAAGTGGTTGCGGGGTGGTGCGAAGTGGTTGCGGAGTGGTGCAACTGGTTGCGTAGTGGTGTCAAGTGGTTGCGGAGTGGTGAGAACTGGTTGCGGAGTGGTCCGAAGTGGTCCCGAGTGGTGCGAACTGATTGCGGAGTGGTGCGGACTGGTTGCGGAGTGGAGCGAACTGGTTGCGGAGTAGTGCGAACTGGTTGCCGAGTGGTGCGAACTGATTGCGGAGTGGTGCGGACTGGTTGCGGAGTGGAGCGAACTGGTTGCGGAGTAGTGCGAACTGGTTGCCGAGTGGTGCGAACTGATTGCGGAGTGGTGCGGACTGGTTGCGGAGTGGAGCGAACTGGTTGCGGAGTAGTGCGAACTGGTTGCCGAGTGGTGCGAACTGATTGCGGAGTGGTGCGGACTGGTTGCGGAGTGGAGCGAACTGGTTGCGGAGTAGTGCGAACTGGTTGCCGAGTGGTGCGAACTGATTGCGGAGTGGTGCGGACTGGTTGCGGAGTGGAGCGAACTGGTTGCGGAGTAGTGCGAACTGGTTGCCGAGTGGTGCGAACTGATTGCGGAGTGGTGCGGACTGGTTGCGGAGTGGAGCGAACTGGTTGCGGAGTAGTGCGAACTGGTTGCCGAGTGGTGCGAACTGATTGCGGAGTGGTGCGGACTGGTTGCGGAGTGGAGCGAACTGGTTGCGGAGTAGTGCGAACTGGTTGCCGAGTGGTGCGAACTGATTGCGGAGTGGTGCGGACTGGTTGCGGAGTGGAGCGAACTGGTTGCGGAGTAGTGCGAACTGGTTGCCGAGTGGTGCGAACTGATTGCGGAGTGGTGCGGACTGGTTGCGGAGTGGAGCGAACTGGTTGCGGAGTAGTGCGAACTGGTTGCCGAGTGGTGCGAACTGATTGCGGAGTGGTGCGGACTGGTTGCGGAGTGGAGCGAACTGGTTGCGGAGTAGTGCGAACTGGTTGCCGAGTGGTGCGAACTGATTGCGGAGTGGTGCGGACTGGTTGCGGAGTGGAGCGAACTGGTTGCGGAGTAGTGCGAACTGGTTGCCGAGTGGTGCGAACTGATTGCGGAGTGGTGCGGACTGGTTGCGGAGTGGAGCGAACTGGTTGCGGAGTAGTGCGAACTGGTTGCCGAGTGGTGCGAACTGATTGCGGAGTGGTGCGGACTGGTTGCGGAGTGGAGCGAACTGGTTGCGGAGTAGTGCGAACTGGTTGCCGAGTGGTGCGAACTGATTGCGGAGTGGTGCGGACTGGTTGCGGAGTGGTGCAAATATGGTTGCGGAGTGGTGCGAACTAGTTGCGGAGTGGTGCAAAATGGTTGCCGAGTGGTGCAAACTGGTTGCGGTGTGCGCAAACTGGTTGCGGAGTGGTGCGAACTGGTTGCAGAGTGGTGCAAACTGGTGTAGAGTTGTGTGAACTGATTGCGGAGTGGTGCGAACTGGTGTGGAGTGGTGCAAACAGGTTGCATCGTGGTACAAATTGGTTGCGGAGTGGTGCGAACTGGTTGTGGAGTGGTGCGAACTGGTTGCAGAGTGGTGCGAACTGGTTGCGGACTGGTGCAAACTGGTTGCGGACTGGTGCGAACTGGTTACGGAGTCGTGTGAATTGGTTGCGGAGTGGTGCGAAGTAGTTTCAGAGAGGTGCGAACTGGGTGCGGAGTGGTGCGAACTGGTAGCGGAGTGGTGCAAACTGGTTGCGGATTGGTGCGAACTGGTTAAGGAGTTGTGCGAACTGGTTGTGGAGTGGTGCAAACTGGTTGTTGAGTGGTATGAACTGGTTGCAGAGTGGTGCAAACTGGTTGCAGAGTGGTGCGAACTGGTTGCGGAGTGGTGTGAACTGATTGCGGAGTGGTGCAAACTGGTGTGTAGTGGTGCAAACAGGTTGCAGAATGGTGCAAACTGGTTGCGAAGTGGTGCGAACTCGTTGCGGAGTGGTGCGAACTGGTTGCGGAGTGGTGCAAACTGGTTGCGGACTGGTGCGAACTGGTTACGGAGTGGTGCGAACTCGTTGCGGAGTGGTGCGAACTGGTTGCGGAGTGGTGCAAACTGGTTGCGGACTGGTGCGAACTGGTTACCGAGTGGTGCGAACTGAATGCGGAGTGGTGCGAACTGGTTGCGGAGTGGTGCGAACTGGTTGTGGGATGGTAGGAACTGGTTGCAGAGTCGTACGAACTGGTTGCGGAGTGGTACAAAATGGTTGCGGAGTGGTGCGAACTAGTTGCAGAGTGGTGCGAACGGGTTGCCGAGTGGTGCGAACCGGTTGCGGAGTGGCGCAAAGTGGTTGCGGAGAGGTGTGAACTGGTTGCAGAGTGGTGCAAACTGGTTGCGGAGTGGTGCGAACTGGTTGCAGAGTGGTGTGAACGGATTGCAGAGTGGTGCAAACTGGTGTGGAGTGGTGCAAACAGGTTGTAGAGTGATGCAAACTGGTTGCGGAGTGGTACGAACTGGTTGTGGAGTGGTGGGAACTGGTTGCAAAGTGGTGTTAACTGGTTGCAAAGTGGTGTGAACTGGTTGCAGAGTTGTGCGAACTGGTTGCGGAGTGGTGTGAACTGGTTCCAGAGTGGTGCGAACTTGTTGCGGAGTGGTGCGAAATGGTTGCGGAGTGGTGCAAATTGGTTGCGGAGTGGTGTAAACTGGTTGCGGAGTGGTCCGAACTGTTTCTGGAGTGGTACGAACTGGTTGCGGAGTGCTGTGAACTGGTTGCGGAATGGTGCGAACTTGTTGTGGAGTTGTGCAAACAGGTTGCAGAGTGGTGTAAACTGGTTGGGTGGTGGTGCGAACTGGTGGCGGAGTGGTGCAAACTGATTGTGGAGTGGTGCTAACTGGTTGCGGAGTGGTGCGAACTGGTTGCGGAGAAGTGCAAACTGGTCGCGGAGTAGTGCGAACTGGTTGGGGAGTGGTGCAAACTGGTTGCGGAGTTGTGCGAACTGGTTGTGGAATGGTGCGAACTGGTTGTGGAGTTGTGGGAACTAACTGTGGAGTGATGGGAACTGGTTTCGGGGTGTTGCCAACTGGTTGCGGAGTGCTGCGAAGTGGTTGCGGAATGGTGCGAAGTGGTTGCGGAGTGGTGCAAACTGGTTGCGGAGTGGTGTCAACTGGTTGCGGAGTGGTATGAACTGATTGCAGAGTGGTACAAACTGCTTGCGGAGTGGTGCGAACTAGTTGCGGAGTGGTGCGAACTGGTTGCCGAGTGGTGCGAACCGGTTGCGGAGTGGTGCAAACTGGTTGCGGAGTGGTGCGAACTGGTTGCAGAGTGGTGCGAACTGGTTGCAGAGTGGTGCGAACTGGTTGCAGAGTGGTGCGAACTGGTTGCAGAGTGGTGCGAACTGGTTGCAGAGTGGTGCGAACTGGTTGCAGAGTGGTGCGAACTGGTTGCAGAGTGGTGCGAACTGGTTGCAGAGTGGTGCGAACTGGTTGCAGAGTGGTGCGAACTGGTTGCAGAGTGGTGCGAACTGGTTGCAGAGTGGTGCGAACTGGTTGCAGAGTGGTGCGAACTGGTTGCAGAGTGGTGCGAACTGGTTGCAGAGTGGTGCGAACTGGTTGCAGAGTGGTGCGAACTGGTTGCAGAGTGGTGCGAACTGGTTGCAGAGTGGTGCGAACTGGTTGCAGAGTGGTGCGAACTGGTTGCAGAGTGGTGCGAACTGGTTGCAGAGTGGTGCGAACTGGTTGCAGAGTGGTGCGAACTGGTTGCAGAGTGGTGCGAACTGGTTGCAGAGTGGTGCGAACTGGTTGCAGAGTGGTGCGAACTGGTTGCAGAGTGGTGCGAACTGGTTGCAGAGTGGTGCGAACTGGTTGCAGAGTGGTGCGAACTGGTTGCAGAGTGGTGCGAACTGGTTGCAGAGTGGTGCGAACTGGTTGCAGAGTGGTGCGAACTGGTTGCAGAGTGGTGCGAACTGGTTGCAGAGTGGTGCGAACTGGTTGCAGAGTGGTGCGAACTGGTTGCAGAGTGGTGCGAACTGGTTGCAGAGTGGTGCGAACTGGTTGCAGAGTGGTGCGAACTGGTTGCAGAGTGGTGCGAACTGGTTGCAGAGTGGTGCGAACTGGTTGCAGAGTGGTGCGAACTGGTTGCAGAGTGGTGCAAACTGGTTGCAGAGTGGTGCGGACTGGTTGCCGAGTGGTGCGAACTGGTTGCGGAGTGGTGCCAACTCGTTGCGGAGTGGTGCGAACTGGTTGCGGATTGGTGCACATAGGTTGGGGAGTGGTGGGAAATGGTTGCGGAGTGGTGCGAACTGGTTGCGGAGTGGTGGGAACTGGTTGCGGAGTTGTGTGAACTGGTTGCGGAGTGGTGCAAACTGGTTGCGGAGTGGTTCCAACTCGTTGCGGAGTGGTGCGAACTGGTTGCGGTGTGGATCGAACTGGTTGAGGAGCGGTGCAAACTGGTTGTGAGTGGTGCGAACTGCCTGCGGAGTTGTGCGAACTGGCTGCGGAGTGGTGCGGACTGGCTGCAGAGTGGTGCCAATTGGTTGCGGAGTGGTGGGAACATTTTGCAGAGTGGTGCGAACTGGTTGCGGAGTGGTGCGCACTGGTTGCGGAGTGGTGCAAACTGGTTGCGGAGTGGTGCGAACTGGTTTCAGAGAGGTGAGAATTGGTTGCGAAGTGGTGAGAACTGGGTGGGGAGTGTTGCGAACGGGTTGCAGAGTGGTGCTTACTGGTTGCGGAGTGGTGCGAACTGGTTTCAGGGAGGTGAGAACTGGTTGCGGAGTGGTTCGAACTGAATGGGGAGTGCTGTGAACTGGTTGGGGAGTGCTGCGAACTGGTTGCGGAGTGGTACCAACTGGTCGGGAGTGGTGCGAACTGGTTGCGGAGTGGTGCGAACAGGTTGCAAAGTGGTAGGAACTGGCTGCGGAGTGGTGCAAACTGGTTGCGGAGTGGTGCGAACAAGTTGCGGAGTGGTGCAAACTGGTTGTGGAGTGGTGGGATCTGGTTGTGGAGTGATGCGAACTGGTTTCGGAGTGGTGCGACCTGGCTGCGGAGTGGTGCGAAGTGGTTTCGGAGTGGTATGAAGTGGTTGGGGAGTGGTGCAACTGGTTGCGGAGTGGTGTCAACTGGTTGCGGAGTGGTGAGAACTGGTTGTGGAGTGGTCCAAACTGGTCCCGGATTGGTGCGAACTGGTCGCAGAGTGTTGTGAACTTGTTGCGGATTGGTGCGAACAGGTTGCGGAGTGGTGCGAACTGGTTGCGGAGTGGTGCGAACTTGTTGTAGAGTGGTGCGAACTGGTTGCCGAGTGGTGCCAACAGGTTGGGGAGTGGTGCCAACTGGTTGCGGAGTGGTGTGAACTGGTTGCGGAGAGGTGCGAAGTGGTTGCGGAGTGGTGCAAACTGGTTGCGGAGTGGTGCGAACTGGTTGCAGAGTGGTGCGAACTGGTTGCAAAGTGGTGCAAACTGGTTGCGGAGTGGTGCAAACTGGTTGCGAAGTGGTGTGAACTGGTTGCGGAATGGTGCAAACTGGTTGCGAATGGTGCAAGCTGGTTGCGGCGTGGTGGGAACAGGTTGCGGAGTGGTGCAAACTGGTTGCGAGTGTTGCGACTGTTTGCAAAGTGGTGCAAACTGGTTGCAGAGTGGTGTGAAGTGGTTTTAAAGAGGTGCGAACTGGTTGCGGAGTGGTGCGAACTGGTTGCAGAGTGGTGCGAACTGGTTGCGGACTGGTGCGAACTGGTTACGGGGTGGTGTGAAGTAGTTGCGGAGTGGTGCGGACTGGTTGCGGAGTGGTGCGAACTGGTTGCGGAGTGGTGCGAACTGCTTGCGGAGTGGTGCGAACTGGTTGCGGTGTGGTAGGAACTGGTTGCAAAGTGGTACGAACTGGTTGCGGAGTGGTGCGAACTGCTTGCGGAGTGGTGCGAACTGGTTGCGGTGTGGTAGGAACTGGTTGCAAAGTGGTACGAACTGGTTGCGGAGTGGTGCGAACTGCTTGCGGAGTGGTGCGAACTGGTTGCGGTGTGGTAGGAACTGGTTGCAAAGTGGTACGAACTGGTTGCGGAGTGGTGCGAACTGCTTGCGGAGTGGTGCGAACTGGTTGCGGTGTGGTAGGAACTGGTTGCAAAGTGGTACGAACTGGTTGCGGAGTGGTGCGAACTGCTTGCGGAGTGGTGCGAACTGGTTGCGGTGTGGTAGGAACTGGTTGCAAAGTGGTACGAACTGGTTGCGGAGTGGTGCGAACTGCTTGCGGAGTGGTGCGAACTGGTTGCGGTGTGGTAGGAACTGGTTGCAAAGTGGTACGAACTGGTTGCGGAGTGGTGCGAACTGCTTGCGGAGTGGTGCGAACTGGTTGCGGTGTGGTAGGAACTGGTTGCAAAGTGGTACGAACTGGTTGCGGAGTGGTGCGAACTGCTTGCGGAGTGGTGCGAACTGGTTGCGGTGTGGTAGGAACTGGTTGCAAAGTGGTACGAACTGGTTGCGGAGTGGTGCGAACTGCTTGCGGAGTGGTGCGAACTGGTTGCGGTGTGGTAGGAACTGGTTGCAAAGTGGTACGAACTGGTTGCGGAGTGGTGCGAACTGCTTGCGGAGTGGTGCGAACTGGTTGCGGTGTGGTAGGAACTGGTTGCAAAGTGGTACGAACTGGTTGCGGAGTGGTGCGAACTGCTTGCGGAGTGGTGCGAACTGGTTGCGGTGTGGTAGGAACTGGTTGCAAAGTGGTACGAACTGGTTGCGGAGTGGTGCGAACTGCTTGCGGAGTGGTGCGAACTGGTTGCGGTGTGGTAGGAACTGGTTGCAAAGTGGTACGAACTGGTTGCGGAGTGGTGCGAACTGCTTGCGGAGTGGTGCGAACTGGTTGCGGTGTGGTAGGAACTGGTTGCAAAGTGGTACGAACTGGTTGCGGAGTGGTGCGAACTGCTTGCGGAGTGGTGCGAACTGGTTGCGGTGTGGTAGGAACTGGTTGCAAAGTGGTACGAACTGGTTGCGGAGTGGTGCGAACTGCTTGCGGAGTGGTGCGAACTGGTTGCGGTGTGGTAGGAACTGGTTGCAAAGTGGTACGAACTGGTTGCGGAGTGGTGCGAACTGCTTGCGGAGTGGTGCGAACTGGTTGCGGTGTGGTAGGAACTGGTTGCAAAGTGGTACGAACTGGTTGCGGAGTGGTGCGAACTGCTTGCGGAGTGGTGCGAACTGGTTGCGGTGTGGTAGGAACTGGTTGCAAAGTGGTACGAACTGGTTGCGGAGTGGTGCGAACTGCTTGCGGAGTGGTGCGAACTGGTTGCGGTGTGGTAGGAACTGGTTGCAAAGTGGTACGAACTGGTTGCGGAGTGGTGCGAACTGCTTGCGGAGTGGTGCGAACTGGTTGCGGTGTGGTAGGAACTGGTTGCAAAGTGGTACGAACTGGTTGCGGAGTGGTGCGAACTGCTTGCGGAGTGGTGCGAACTGGTTGCGGTGTGGTAGGAACTGGTTGCAAAGTGGTACGAACTGGTTGCGGAGTGGTGCGAACTGCTTGCGGAGTGGTGCGAACTGGTTGCGGTGTGGTAGGAACTGGTTGCAAAGTGGTACGAACTGGTTGCGGAGTGGTGCGAACTGCTTGCGGAGTGGTGCGAACTGGTTGCGGTGTGGTAGGAACTGGTTGCAAAGTGGTACGAACTGGTTGCGGAGTGGTGCGAACTGCTTGCGGAGTGGTGCGAACTGGTTGCGGTGTGGTAGGAACTGGTTGCAAAGTGGTACGAACTGGTTGCGGAGTGGTGCGAACTGCTTGCGGAGTGGTGCGAACTGGTTGCGGTGTGGTAGGAACTGGTTGCAAAGTGGTACGAACTGGTTGCGGAGTGGTGCGAACTGCTTGCGGAGTGGTGCGAACTGGTTGCGGTGTGGTAGGAACTGGTTGCAAAGTGGTACGAACTGGTTGCGGAGTGGTGCGAACTGCTTGCGGAGTGGTGCGAACTGGTTGCGGTGTGGTAGGAACTGGTTGCAAAGTGGTACGAACTGGTTGCGGAGTGGTGCGAACTGCTTGCGGAGTGGTGCGAACTGGTTGCGGTGTGGTAGGAACTGGTTGCAAAGTGGTACGAACTGGTTGCGGAGTGGTGCGAACTGCTTGCGGAGTGGTGCGAACTGGTTGCGGTGTGGTAGGAACTGGTTGCAAAGTGGTACGAACTGGTTGCGGAGTGGTGCGAACTGCTTGCGGAGTGGTGCGAACTGGTTGCGGTGTGGTAGGAACTGGTTGCAAAGTGGTACGAACTGGTTGCGGAGTGGTGCGAACTGCTTGCGGAGTGGTGCGAACTGGTTGCGGTGTGGTAGGAACTGGTTGCAAAGTGGTACGAACTGGTTGCGGAGTGGTGCGAACTGCTTGCGGAGTGGTGCGAACTGGTTGCGGTGTGGTAGGAACTGGTTGCAAAGTGGTACGAACTGGTTGCGGAGTGGTGCGAACTGCTTGCGGAGTGGTGCGAACTGGTTGCGGTGTGGTAGGAACTGGTTGCAAAGTGGTACGAACTGGTTGCGGAGTGGTGCGAACTGCTTGCGGAGTGGTGCGAACTGGTTGCGGTGTGGTAGGAACTGGTTGCAAAGTGGTACGAACTGGTTGCGGAGTGGTGCGAACTGCTTGCGGAGTGGTGCGAACTGGTTGCGGTGTGGTAGGAACTGGTTGCAAAGTGGTACGAACTGGTTGCGGAGTGGTGCGAACTGCTTGCGGAGTGGTGCGAACTGGTTGCGGTGTGGTAGGAACTGGTTGCAAAGTGGTACGAACTGGTTGCGGAGTGGTGCGAACTGCTTGCGGAGTGGTGCGAACTGGTTGCGGTGTGGTAGGAACTGGTTGCAAAGTGGTACGAACTGGTTGCGGAGTGGTGCGAACTGCTTGCGGAGTGGTGCGAACTGGTTGCGGTGTGGTAGGAACTGGTTGCAAAGTGGTACGAACTGGTTGCGGAGTGGTGCGAACTGCTTGCGGAGTGGTGCGAACTGGTTGCGGTGTGGTAGGAACTGGTTGCAAAGTGGTACGAACTGGTTGCGGAGTGGTGCGAACTGCTTGCGGAGTGGTGCGAACTGGTTGCGGTGTGGTAGGAACTGGTTGCAAAGTGGTACGAACTGGTTGCGGAGTGGTGCGAACTGCTTGCGGAGTGGTGCGAACTGGTTGCGGTGTGGTAGGAACTGGTTGCAAAGTGGTACGAACTGGTTGCGGAGTGGTGCGAACTGCTTGCGGAGTGGTGCGAACTGGTTGCGGTGTGGTAGGAACTGGTTGCAAAGTGGTACGAACTGGTTGCGGAGTGGTGCAAAATGGTTGCGGAGTGGTCCGAACTAGTTGCGGAGTGGTGCAAACTGGTTGCGCAGTGGTGCGAACTGGTTGCGGAGTGGTACGAACTCGTTGCGGAGTGGTGAGAACTGTTTTGGGAGTGGTGCGAATTTGCCCTGGAGTGGTGCAAACTGGTCGCAGAGTGGTGCGAACTTGTTGCGGAGTGGTGCGAACAGGTTACGGAGTGGTGCAAACTGGTTGCGGAGTGCTGTGAACTGGTTGCGGAGTGGTGCGAACTGGTTGCGGAGTGGTGCAAACTGGTTGCGGAGTGGTGCGAACTGGTTGCGGAGTGGTGGGAACTGGTTGTGGAGTGGTGGGAACTGGTTGTGGAGTGATGCGATCTGGTTTCGGAGTGGTGCTAACTGGTTGCGGAGTGGTGCGAAGTGGTTGCGGAGTGGTACGAAGTGGTTGCGGAGTGGTGCGAACTGGTTACGGAGTGGTGTCAACTGGTTGCGGAGTGGTGATGATTTGTTGCGGAGTGGTGCGAACT
The DNA here is from genome assembly GCA_023375785.1 of Penium margaritaceum. Taxonomy (NCBI): domain Eukaryota; kingdom Viridiplantae; phylum Streptophyta; class Zygnematophyceae; order Desmidiales; family Peniaceae; genus Penium; species Penium margaritaceum. The sequence continues at coordinate 7,924 of SZWC01024500.1, read as the reverse complement.
GGTCCCGGAGTGGTAAGAACTGGTTGCGGAGTGGTGCGAACTGGTCCCGGAGTGGTGCAAACCGGTCGCAGAGTGGTGCGAACGTGTTGCGGAGTGGTGCGAACAGGTTGCGGAGTATTGCAAACTGGTTGCGGAGTGGTGCGAACTGGTTGCGGAGTGGTGCGAACTAGTTGCGGAGTGGTGTGAACTGGTTGCGGAGTGGTGAGAACTGGTTGCGGAGTGGTGCGAACTGGTTGCGGAGTGGTGAGAACTTGTTAAGAAGTGGTGCGAACTGGTTGCGGAGTGGTGAGAACTTGTTAAGAAGTGGTGCGAACTGGTTGCGGAGTGGTGAGAACTTGTTAAGAAGTGGTGCGAACTGGTTGCGGAGTGGTGAGAACTTGTTAAGAAGTGGTGCGAACTGGTTGCGGAGTGGTGAGAACTTGTTAAGAAGTGGTGCGAACTGGTTGCGGAGTGGTGAGAACTTGTTAAGAAGTGGTGCGAACTGGTTGCGGAGTGGTGAGAACTTGTTAAGAAGTGGTGCGAACTGGTTGCGGAGTGGTGTGAACTGGTCGCGGAGCGGTGAGAACTGACTGCGGAGTGGTGCGAACTGGTTGCAGAGTGGTGCGAACTGGTTGCGGAGTGGTGCAAACTGGGTGCAGAGTGGTGCAAACTGGTTGCGGAGTGGTGCAAACTGGTTGCGGAGTGGTGCAAACTGGTTGCGGAGTGGTGCGAACTGGTTGGGGAGTGTTGGGAATTGGTTGTGGAGTGATGCGAACTGGTTTCGCAGTGGTGCAAACTGGTTGCGGAGTGGTGCGCAGTGGTTTGGGAGTGGTGGGAAGTGGTTACGGAGTGGTGTGAACTGGTTGCGGAGTGGTGTCAACTGGTTGGGAGTGGTGGGAACTGGTTGCAGAGTGGTGCGAACTGGTTCAATAGTGGTCGAACTGGTCGCAGAGTGGTGCGAACTTGTTTCGGAGTGGTGCGGACAGGTTGCGGAGTGGTGCGAACTGGTTGTGGAGTGGTGCAAACTGGTTGTAGAGTGGTGCGAACTGGTTGCAGAGTGGTACGAACTGGTTGCAGAGTGGTGCGAACTGGTTGCGGAGTGGTGCATACTGGTTGCGGAGTGGTGCGAACTGGTTGCAGAGTGGTGCGAACTGGTTGCGGAGTGGTGCGAAACGGTTGCAGAGTGGTGCGAACTGGTTGGGGAGTGCCGCAAACTGGTTGCAGAGTGGTGCGAACTGGTTGCCGAGTGGTGCGAACTGGTTGCGGAGTGGTACGAACTGGTTGCGGAGTGGTGCGAACTGGTTGCGGAGTTGTGCAAACTGGTTGCGGACTGGTGAGAACTGGTTACGGAGTGGTGCGAACTGGTTGGGGAGTGGTGCGAACTGGTTGAGGATTGGTGCGAACGTGTTGCGGAGTGGTGCGAGTTGGTTGCGGAGTGGTGCAAACGGCTTGCGGAGTGGTGGAAACTGGTTCCAGAGTGGTGCAAACTGGCTGCGGAGTGGTGTGAACTGGTTGCGGAGTGGTGTGAAGTGGTTGCGGAGTGGTGCGAGCTGGTGTGGAGTGGTGCAAACAGGTTGTACAGTGGTGCAAACTGGTTGCGGAATGGTGCCAACTGGTTGTGGAGTGGTGGGAACTGGTTGCGGAGTGGTGTGAACTGGTTGCGGAGTGATATGAACTCGTTGCGGGGTGGTGTGAACTGGTTGCGGAGTGGTGAGAACTGGTTGTAGAGTGGTGGGAACTTGCCCTGGAGTGGTGCGAACTAGTCGCAGAGTGGTGCTGACTTGTTGCGGAGCAGTGCAAACAGGTTGCGGTGTGGTGCGAACTGGTTGCGGAGTGGTGGGGACTGGTTGCGGAGTGGTGCGAACTGGTTGCGGAGTGGTGCGAACTGGTTGCGGAGTGGTGCGAACTGGTTGCGGAGTGTTTGAAACTGGTTTTGAGTGGTGTGACCTGGTTGCGGAGTGGTGCAAACTGGTTGTTGAGTGGTGCAAACGGCTTGTGATGTGGTGAGAACTGGTTTAAGAGAGGTGCGAACTGGTTGCGGAGTGGTGTGAACTGGTTGCGGAGTGGTGCGAACTGGTTGCGGACTGGTGCGAGCTGTCAGGATGAGATCCATGTGGTGGGGTCCCGACGTTTGTCTGATCGCCTTTAGTGATTTACGTCTACTGTTTTGGGCGAATCTGAGACTGAGCGTGAGCTTTCTGGTCGCCTCACGCTATGTGAGCAGGATTTTAGAGACAGTCAGTTTGCGAAGGGAATAACGTCGTTTTGCGTTAGTTTTTGAACATGGACATGATCACAATATTTATAGGGCCAGTCATGAGCTTTCCAAGGCACCAAACCGCGCGCAATTCAGCCAAGCGTAGCTCAAGTTATGCTTGCCGAAGCGCAAGTCACCCACCATAGAAGCCTGATGCCGCCACTCGCCGTGGCGCCTTCATTCACGTGCGAAGCGCCTTTCCCAAGGCGCATGTCCCATTGCACATGGTGTGGGGGTCCCCTGCACTGTTTCCACGCACCCTATCTACTTTTGGGTTGTGTTTGGTGATGGGGTGTGACGTGGTTCGAAACCTGTCCGCGGACCTGCAGTCCGAAGTCCCCGAGTAACAAAACGTACTACTGAGTTTCGGACGTCGAGCCAGGACTTTGGCCAAGTCCCTCAGTAACAACCTGCACTACTGGATCCGGTGGATGATCCGCCGGATCAGGTGGATCATCCACAGGACGCCTCGGCAGGCCTATCGGAGCATTTTCTCCAGATGGTATTTTTGTTACTTGGTCCGGTCGATTATCGACCGGATTTCGAGTCGCAGCCGGCTCCCAGAGCCGCTGCGCATACCCCAACTTTGGAAAGCCATATCTCCCTTGATACTTGTCCGATTCCGGCGAAACAACTTCCACCGGATTCAGCGACTCGTCAACTTTCAGGGGCAATCCTCCATTTTAGGATCTGAGCAGATGTCAAGTCGCCAGATCCGCTGGAGCGGAGTTTCCATTTTCTGGCAACTCGTCAGCGCCTCCCGGCGCCGCGCTTGGGCATGCGGAGGGGCAATTTTTCAACACGAACTGGTTTCGGAGTGGTGCGAACTGGTTGCAGACTGGTGCGAACTGGTTGCGGAGTGGTGTGAACTGGTTGCGGGTTGGTGCGAACGGGTTGCGGAGTGGTACAAACTGGCTGCGGAGTGGTGCGAAATGGTTGCGAAGTGGTGCGAGCTAGCTGCGGAGTGGTGTGAATTGGTTGCCGAGTAGTGCGAACAGGTTGCAGAGTGGTGCAAACTGGTTGCGGAGTGGTGAAAACTTGTTGCAGAGTGGTGCAAATTGGTTGCCGAATGGTGAAACTCGTTGCGGAGTGGTGTGAACTGGTTGTGGAATGGTGCGAACTGGTGTGGAGTGGTACAAACAGGTTGCAGAGTGGTGCAAACTGGTTGCGGAGTGGTGCGAACATGTTGTGGAGTGGTGCGAACTGGTTGCGGAGTGGTGCCAACTGGTTGCGGAGTGGTGTGAACTGGTTGTAGAGAGGTGCCAACTTGTTGCAGAGTGGTGCGAATTGGTTACAGAGTGGTGCGAACTGGTTGCAGAGTGGTGCGAACTGGTTGCGGAGTGGTGCGAACTGGTTGCGGAGTGGTGCGAACTGGTTGCGGAGTGGTGTGAACAGGTTGCGGAGTGGTGCGAAGTGGTTGAAGTGTGGTGCGAGCTGGTTGCGGAGTGGTGTGAACAGGTTGCGGAGTGGTGCGAAGTGGTTGAAGTGTGGTGCGAGCTGGTTGCGGAGTGGTGTGAACAGGTTGCGGAGTGGTGCGAAGTGGTTGAAGTGTGGTGCGAGCTGGTTGCGGAGTGGTGTGAACAGGTTGCGGAGTGGTGCGAAGTGGTTGAAGTGTGGTGCGAGCTGGTTGCGGAGTGGTGTGAACAGGTTGCGGAGTGGTGCGAAGTGGTTGAAGTGTGGTGCGAGCTGGTTGCGGAGTGGTGTGAACAGGTTGCGGAGTGGTGCGAAGTGGTTGAAGTGTGGTGCGAGCTGGTTGCGGAGTGGTGTGAACAGGTTGCGGAGTGGTGCGAAGTGGTTGAAGTGTGGTGCGAGCTGGTTGCGGAGTGGTGTGAACAGGTTGCGGAGTGGTGCGAAGTGGTTGAAGTGTGGTGCGAGCTGGTTGCGGAGTGGTGTGAACAGGTTGCGGAGTGGTGCGAAGTGGTTGAAGTGTGGTGCGAGCTGGTTGCGGAGTGGTGTGAACTGGTCCCGGAGTGGTGCAAACGGGTCGCACATTGGTGCAAACGTTCTGCGAAGTGGTGCGAACAGGTTGCGGAGTGGTGCGAAGTGGTTGCGGAGTGGTGCGAACTGGTTGCAGAGTGGTGCGAACTGGTTGCGGAGTGGTGCGAACAGGTTGGGGAGTGGTGCGAACTGGTTTTGGAGTGGTGCGAAATGGTTGCGGGGTGGTGCGAACTGGTTGCACAGTGGTGCGAACTGGTTGCGGAGTGGTGCGAACTGGTTACCGAGTGGTGCAAATTGATTGCGAGTGGTGCGACCTGGTTGTGGACTGGTGCGAAGTGGATGCGGAGTGGTGCGAAATGGCTGCGGATTGGTGCGAACTGGTTTCAGAGTGCTGCGAACTGGTTGCGGAGTGGTGCCAAATGGTTAAGGAGTGGTGCGAACTAGTTGCGGAGTGGTGCAAACTGGTTGCAGATTGGTGTGAACTGGTTGTGGAGTGGTGCAAAGTGGTTGCGAAGTGGTGCAAACTGGTTGCGGAGTGGTGTGAACTGGTTGTTGTGTGGTGCGAACTGGTGTGGACTGGTACAAACAGGTTGCAGAGTGGTGCAAACTGGTTGTGGAGTGGTGCGAACTGGTTGTGAAGTGGTGCGCACAGGTTGTGGAGTGGTGCGAACTGGTTGCGTAGAGGTGTGGACTGGTTGCGGAGTGGTGCGACCTGGTTGCGGAGTGGTGCAAACTGGTTGCGGAGAAGTGCAAACTGGTTGCGGACTGGTGCGAACTGGTCGCATAGTGGTGCGAACTGGTCGCATTGTGGTGCAAGCTAGTTGCTGAGTGCTGCCAAATTGCTGCAGACTGGTGCAAACTGGTTGCGGAGTGGTGGGAACTGGTTGCGGAGTGGTGCGAACTGGTTGCAGCGTGCTGCTAACTGGTTGCGGAGTGGTGCAAACTGGTTGCGGAGTGCTGTGAACTGGTTGCGGAGTGGTGCAAACTGGTTGCGGAGTGGTGCGAACTGGTTGCAGAGTGGTGCGAACTGGTTGCAGAGTGGTGCGAACTGGTTGCAGAGTGGTGCGAACTGGTTGCAGAGTGGTGCGAACTGGTTGCAGAGTGGTGCGAACTGGTTGCAGAGTGGTGCGAACTGGTTGCAGAGTGGTGCGAACTGGTTGCAGAGTGGTGCGAACTGGTTGCAGAGTGGTGCGAACTGGTTGCAGAGTGGTGCGAACTGGTTGCAGAGTGGTGCGAACTGGTTGCAGAGTGGTGCGAACTGGTTGCAGAGTGGTGCGAACTGGTTGCAGAGTGGTGCGAACTGGTTGCAGAGTGGTGCGAACTGGTTGCAGAGTGGTGCGAACTGGTTGCAGAGTGGTGCGAACTGGTTGCAGAGTGGTGCGAACTGGTTGCAGAGTGGTGCGAACTGGTTGCAGAGTGGTGCGAACTGGTTGCAGAGTGGTGCGAACTGGTTGCAGAGTGGTGCGAACTGGTTGCAGAGTGGTGCGAACTGGTTGCAGAGTGGTGCGAACTGGTTGCAGAGTGGTGCGAACTGGTTGCAGAGTGGTGCGAACTGGTTGCAGAGTGGTGCGAACTGGTTGCAGAGTGGTGCGAACTGGTTGCAGAGTGGTGCGAACTGGTTGCAGAGTGGTGCGAACTGGTTGCAGAGTGGTGCGAACTGGTTGCAGAGTGGTGCGAACTGGTTGCAGAGTGGTGCGAACTGGTTGCAGAGTGGTGCGAACTGGTTGCAGAGTGGTGCGAACTGGTTGCAGAGTGGTGCGAACTGGTTGCAGAGTGGTGCGAACTGGTTGCAGAGTGGTGCGAACTGGTTGCAGAGTGGTGCGAACTGGTTGCAGAGTGGTGCGAACTGGTTGCAGAGTGGTGCGAACTGGTTGCAGAGTGGTGCGAACTGGTTGCAGAGTGGTGCGAACTGGTTGCAGAGTGGTGCGAACTGGTTGTGAAGTGGTGCGAACTGGTTGCGGAGTGTTGCCAAATGGTTGCGCAAGGGTGCGAACTGGTTGCACAGTTCTGGGAACTGGTAGCAGAGTGGTGCGAACTGGTTGCGGAGTGGTGCGAACTGGTAGCGGAGTGGTGTGAACTGGTTGTGGAGTGGTGCGAACTGGTTGCGAACTGGTGCAACTGGTTTCAGAGAGGTTTGAACTGGTTGCGGAGTGGTGCGAACTGGTTGCAGAGTGGTGCAAACTGGTTGCGGACAGGTGCAAAATGGTTACGGAATGGTGCGAACTCGTTGCGGAGTGGTGCGAACTGGTTACGGAGTGGTGCGAACTGGTTGGGAAGTGGTGCGAACTGGTTGCGGAGTCGTATGAACTGGTTGCGGAGTGGTGCGAAATGGTTGCAGAATGGTGCGAACTAGTTGCGGAGTGGTGCGAACTGGTTGCCGAGTGGTGGGAAATGGTTGCGGAGTGGTGTAAACTGGTTGCGGAGTGGTGCGAACTGGTTGCAGAGTGGTTTAATCTGGTTGCGGAGTGGTGGGAAGTGGTTGCGGATTGGTGTGAAGTGGTTGCGGACTGGTGTGAACTGGTGTGGAGTGGTGCAAACAGGTTGCAAAGTGGTGCAAACTGGTTGCGGAGTGGTGCGAACTGGTTGTGGAGTGGTGCGAACTGGTTGCGGAGAGGTGCGAACTGGTTCCCGAGTGGTGCGAACTGGTTGCGGAGTGGTACAAACTGGTTGCTAAGTCGTGCCAATTGGTTGCGGAGTGGTGCGAACTGGTTGCGGAGTGGTACGAACTGGTTGCGGAGTGGCGTGAACTGTTTGCGGAGTGGTGCGAACTTGTTGTGGAGTGGTGCAAACAGGTTGGAGAGTGGTGCAAACTGGTATCAGAGTGGTGGGAACTGGATGTGGAGTGATGGGAACTGGTTGCAGAGTGGTGCAAACTGGTCGCGGAGAGGTGCGAACTGGTTGCGGAGTGGTGGGAACTGGTTGCGGAGTGGTGCGAACTGGTTGCGGAGTGGTATGAACTGGTTGCGGAGTGGTGCGAACTAGTTACAGAGTGGTGCAAATTGGTTGCGGAGTGGTGGGAACTGGTTGCGGAGTGGTGCGAACTGGTTGCGGAGTGGTATGAACTTGTTGCGGAGTGGTGCGAACTGGTTGCGGATTGTGCAAACTTGTTGCGGAGTGGTGCAAACTGGTTGCAGAGTGGTGCGTACTGGTTGCGGAGAGGTTCAAACTGGTTGCGGAGTGGTGCGAACTGGTTGCATAGTGGTGCGAACTAGTTGTGGAGTGGTGCGAACCGGTTGCAGTGTGGTGCGAACTGGTTGCGGTGTGGTGTGATCTGGTTGGGGCGTGGTGTGGACTGGTTGCGGCGTTGTGCCAACTGGTTGCGGTGTGGTGCAAACTGGTTGCGGCGTGGTGCGAACTGGTTGAGGCGTGGTGCGAACTGGTTGCCAAGTGGTGCAAACTGGTTGCAGAGTGGTGCGAACTGGTTGCATAGTCGTGCAAACTCGGTGCGGAGTTGTGCAAACAGGTTGCGGAATGGTGCAAACTGGTTGCGGTGTGGTGCGAACTGGTTGTGGAGTGGTGCGAACTGGTTGCGGAGTGATGAGAACTGGTTGCAGAGTGGTGCAAACCAGTTGCAGAGTGGTGCGAACTGGTTGCGGAGTGCTGCAAACTAGTTGCGAAGTGGGGCGAACTGGGTGCGGAGTGGTGCGAACTGGTTGTCGAGTGGTACAAACTGATTTCGGAGTGGTGCACACTGATTGCGGAGTGGTGCGAACGGGTGGCTGGGTAGTGCGAACGAGCTGGGGAGTGGTG
>SZWC01024499.1:4213-15544 GCA_023375785.1 Penium margaritaceum | reverse complement strand
CCCCCCCCCCCCCCCCCCCCCTTTCCCTTCCACTCCCCCTCTCAATGCTGAAACCCCCTTTCCTTCCCACTCCTCCCCCTCCCTTCCCTACCTCGCCACACACGGCTCGGGCAGTTCCCCCTTCTCACCCTCCCCCAGCCGCAATGCCACGAGCTCCTTCCACCACCTTCGCCGCTGCCGTTCGCTCCGAATCAATGTGCCGGTGTGAACCGGCACATTGATTTTGCTATTGATTCTATGATCCCGCTGGTTTGGTTAGCAGGATGCGGCGCGGCGACTGCTTCTGCGAGCGCTCGCAAATGATTGCGAGTGCGCCAAACCGCCGTAGAAGAATCAGAGGAAGGATCGAAGGGCTCCCGCCGATTCACACTGATTCTATCGGCCTGGAATCCTACGTGGCGTGGTTGCCAACGTCTGGGAAACGTCATTAGTGCGGCGAAGCGAAAAATCACAGCTAAGACCCACTATGAAGAAGTTCATTTTAGAACCTCTTCGAAAACAAAGTTTACGAACGCGACCTAAAAATCTATGGTCAAGGAAAATTCTCAAACCTATTAGAAACTTGCCGAAATAATTCACGTAGCTAAACGTCGCAGTATTCAGGAGTTTCTTAGGAGGGGTTGGCCGATCGGAATAGTATGAACGTCTGCAAATTCAGGTCGTTCAAACACCAATGTCATGTGGGGAACATCCGCGTAAATTGTAGACACGGCTATTAGGTCCCGCTGATTTGAATCGGTTCCCTCTCAATGAAAAAATCATAAAAGAATCATATTTTAGGTGCGAAATCGATACATCCCTAGAAACAACAGCAAAATCACAATGCCGATTAACCCCCTTTGAACCAACGCATTGATTTTGATTATGATTCTACATGTTGGGGGCGGGACGCAACTAGATAAAGCCATCCGTGAGACCTTGTAGCCCTTGCCGAATCCACCAAAAGAATTGGCAAAAAAAAGGATCGAATGAAGACCACAAATTCCTTATGATTTCGTAGTGATTTTTACTTCTGTGGCATAGCGCCCACATTTTGGATAACATCTTATCCACACAAATAGCTCAAATCAAACGAAATGCAGGGATGAAGACATGAGTCTAAAATCGCTTATCGGATGTTTTTTCATTCAAGTGAAATCTACAGTCAAGAAACGTTCTCAACTCATCGATAGGATGCCGATATCTCATGGCTGCGCAAGAGCAAGGCTTGGTGCGTGACGCATGTGACAGCATCGATCGACGGACGCCCAAAATGTCAGGAATCGTGTCCATCAAAGTTGGATAGCGTAAAGCGTGACTTTGAAGGAGACCTGGTTTCTCTCACACGCATTCAAACCATTGCCCTCCTAAACTAGGAATCAAGAAAGGATTATAGTTCGTGAGGGGGAATTCTACAACCTTGGAATCGAAATCAAAATCAATGCGCCAATGTGGGGCCACACAATTGAAGTAGGTACAGCTGTCATTCACAAGTAAGATGCGCACCCACAGGCCGTCCACACTCACCGGCCTCTGATGTTGCAGGGAATTCTATGCGGGGCATTCGCATGGACGATGGGTCAACTGATGTCAAAATACTCACAAACAAAGTGGCCAGGGGCTGATAGTTACCAAAATATAGACAAATTATTTTGTGAGGGGTCAATGGTGTATAGATCCGTTTGTGACGTGGGCCCTGATCCGAAGCTTTCATTTTTATTTTGATTTAATGGAAGTCCTTCAATCACCGTGAAAAATCCTAGATTAGTCTTATCTTGCAAGTTGGCATAAATACTTCAAATCAACGGGAGCATGAGCATTGGAAGGCAAATGAAATGCAACTGGTCCCCATAATCATCCCAACCAATCCCTCATATTGATGGTATTATCGTTACCTCCACATGGTTTGGTTTGAACTCGGCTCTATCAATCGTCCACTCGCCATTTTCGGCGCGCGCTCTGTCACATCCGAGTAACAGTCAAGTCAAAAGCATTGCAAATAGAGACAGGTTGTGACTGTAGCCTAATGCTTAAGTCGTGATGGATGGAGAATACGATACAGAAGGTGTGCGAGGTGTAGTTTTTTTCTGTGTCCTTTAATTCCATGCCGCAATTTGTTATATTATTTTCACAATTCTATCTCCTACGACACATCTTCAACCGCCCTAAGCATCTTCCCATGCACACGAGCACCCTTACTAGGAAAAGGTGGTTGACCGAACATCTTGATGGTCATGCAAACCGACTCTTCAACATGGTGTGAATGATGGCCGACACTTGGCATAGCATCGCCTCCAAAATCAGAAAGCATGGTCTCATTTAGGAGACCCAACTCATCATTGAAGAGAGGATGTGGATATGGGGATAGTATGTGTGCTACGCTCCACCATTCTAAATCCTTTTTGACTGGTTCCAGTGTGGTTTAGGTCCTCGGAGCATTTCTCCAAGTTACTTCTGAAATGATCTGCCCTCCTCAAGCTTGAGATCCATTACCATGAGAGAAGAAGGTTCGACAAGACAACCGTCCATGGCTTTTAAAATTCCATGGGTGCCATGGACGAGATCCACGTTAAGATCATGATTCATATCTCCAGAAGGTGCATTGCCTTCATTCACTGGGTACGATATCTCACCAAGACCATGCCCAAAAGCTACAACCAAATCATTGGCTTCACATACGTGCACTTCCGTTTGGAAGGCTCCACCCATGATGCGTGTCTCTTAATGGACGCCATACAAAGAATTACAATCTGCAATAAAAAAAGTACCTATTTGCTGACTTTGCCTTCCTCGAGGGCTATAGCCTTGTTACACCTTTCCACGGCTTGCGCTACCACTTGGTATAGTGCAATCCTTGACCTTATTGGCCTTGAAACAAGGAATTGTTTAAGCTTTGTCATGCTACAGTGCGTAGCATTATCATGTGGGCTTTAGGGATTTTGAAAGCTTGTTTAACTATCCTCTATGGAATGTCGCCATATGAGGTTGGGTTCAAAAGGTGATAAGTCTTGTTGTGCATTGTGATGCACGATCTGATCGAATCTCGTATGCCACAAGGCGATGGCACATTGTCTGTCACCATCCCTCACCCAAAGCCACTATAGACCACACTATCCCAGAGAACTCGCATGGCCAACGTCATGATGAGGTCAGCATGAGCAACTGATGTAACGCCATCACAATTGATATGTGGACAGACTACCAAACATGACATACTGAGAATGCTATTAAGGTAGACAATGACTTGCCAGAAGAGAATGATGTTTCTGACTATGACAATGTGTTCAATCATCACACTGATTTTGGTCACCTTCCTAGATATGTTTTGCTTACGAATGTTCATTAATGCAATGATATTGCATTAAATGAGTTTTTTAATGCACACAAGAATGGACGATGTTTGTACCTAATACAACTTTGCACAAGTCATTTGACATTTGAGTGATTTATGAATGCAAAATCAAACGTCTCATTGCATGCAAGGAGGTGCGCTTGGAATAGCATTAGAATAGTTGTTGCAACCACGTCATGTTGCATTCTATTGTTCCCTTCCATTTCAATCTCTTCCACATCTTCCTCTGACCGTCCTTGTATGCCTCACCATGCTCATCTTTCATATTTTTCTCTTCATCCCCCTCCCCCTCTCCATTGTCATTGACGGTGTTCAACATCAAGCTTTGTTCTTTGAGTGCATACGACTACACATGTTGCCACTGATTGACAAATCATTTGTTAGTTGAGGCTCCTTCAAGGCATGGCCAAGTGCCCTCTCACCAACCATTGCACGCATGCTCCCCATTTGATACAGGTATTCTGGTAAAGAAACAAGTTAGACTTAAAGAAATCAAGTGATGGAAGTTTGTCCAACTTGTGGGCAAACGTGTCCTTGGACACTTCAGCAACCACGGTGTAGTACGGTGTCTTTTCACTCATAACGCACTCAACAATACCGGCGGTGTCTGTAATGTGCTCTTCTTTATCCACTGCCTAGTCAACAACTGTGGGTGTATTTCTTTGGAGTGTCCACATTATTGTCATAGTGTAAGATGTTGCGTGCATGGAATGAAAATGGCGTGGAAAAAATGAGGTTTTCATCATTTGCCGTGTTGTCAGGGAACCAGGTTCTAGAATTCTAAAGCCTCATTAGTCGTTTTCCCTTTAGCTTTGCAACAAGAGGGCATTTTCCACCATGCTTCCTCCAAGCTCTTATGTGTCCTCGAGTAGCATGGAGGCATAGTGAAGAGAGCTCACAAAACGCTTAATAAGAGGGTAGAACGCACGGCTGGTAACACGAATGGTTTCCAACCTGTTAAAAAGCTTGCGGACCATGAGTTCAAGCGCCAATCCAAACTCCTAGGGGAGCGGACGATCCGGAGCAATGAACACCTAAGATATTCATCCACATGACAAGTTGTCCAAGGTTGAGTGTTGCGAGATAAGGGACACAACAATGTGCATCTAGCTCCATCCTTCACAAATCCTCGAACACCGTGTTGGCAAAGGTACCCCAGTTGAAGGACGTTTGTGTCCAAGAGTGCATGGTTGTTTGACCATAAATCAACGTTTGTGTAGCCCTCGCCAAAAGTGTAACCATTGGAGGGGGCATGAATAAGTTGTTCCTTGCTCTAAAAGATGGCACTATATCTAGATCGTTTTGCGTAAAGGTTTGGCCTATCATTGCCAGACGGTAACCACTTTCGTTTGAGCCGATGTGGTAGAGGCATTAGCCATAGGTATTCTAGTCAACCAAGGAGTTGAAGGATGGGGATTGAATCCTGGCAATGGAGGTACATGAATGGAGCGTGGCGGATTGGAGTCAATATGCAGGGGCTTCAAAGGGAGATATACATCGCGTTGCACATGGAAGGTGCTCACAACGCGAAAGGGGGTCCAATTGTACTTCATAAGAGGGCCATTGTAAATTGCATGCCAAGTCAACCTCTATGCACAACTACCTCCTTTTGCGACACTGATACTGTCAACCGCGACCATGATTTGAAATACTTGGCACTCCAGTGCCTACGAAGGCACTGGCACTCGCATTACCGGATGGAGTCACAACCAATGCTAAAGAAGAATAAGGACCCATGGTGTTGGTGGCCACACGTGTGGGTACGAGAGCTAAGTTACAAAACCTTTAGAGCTCATTGGAAAATGCCATTTTCCCCCATGAAACTTGTGTCTTAGCAAAAGAACACATCTTTAAATGAGTGAATGATAAAATTCAAATGTTCGCATTTGAAGGTTCAAATGAAATGAGCGTTAAAAAAACATAATTCTGAGATGAGCACAATCCTATCAATTTCATTAAACTACAAATAGTATAAAAAAGGAGGATAAACATCTAGTAAATTTGTGCCTAAACAAAAACCTCCTCAAAGTTGACCTTTTAGGCTACAAAACATTGGAAAGGCAGGTATGTTAGCATACATCTAAAGTGAAAAGGCTAGAAATCCGCACTTAAACAAAAAGCAAGAGGAAAAGTGCTTTTATCTTCTGCAAAGCAAAAGGGAACAATCCATCAGTCCTCATCCCTCCCAAAGATAATTCCTGTACCGCATTTTGCTTGTTATCTACGCTTGAGTATGTAATAATGATTAAAAAAAAGGTACGGATAAGCACCATAAGATTCTAGCTTTCAAGCTAACATAGCTCCAAAATAAGAAGGGGCGGCCACTGGTGACGTATGGTAGCCAAAACATCCACGATATGCTATGGACCATCAACCTTGTTCCCTCATAATTAGGAGTGTTTTTTGTAAGCTTTAGTTTTGCCTCTATAGGTGTCGCAAAAAAACATTGGCCTTTCTTTGATGGTGGCCCGATGGCTAGTGCATCAAGTTCATTTGCAAGTGTAATGGAAGGCTTAAACGCAATGGAAAGGTTGATGAAACGCTTTGCCAAAGTGCTTCATCTTAAAACGGCCAAGAAAATTTACCAATTTGAAGAATCATATCCACAAACGTTCGCACATTAAGGGCACTGGCCCAAGATGGTAGATGGGTGCAAACAAGGCTTCTCTTTCTAGGAAATGGCCTCAATAAGTCTACGGCAAAGGTTGTGAGAATCGCTATGGAAAACTCAACGGAAGGGATAAAATTCAAATCGCTCTACGAAACCGTAGTCTAAGGGGTTTAGCAAAAGTGCGTAGTCTGCATGCAGTCAATCCCAGCGAAGTATAGACAAAACTCGTTTTCTATTCTCGAATTCATGTTATCTTGCTACTTTGTTATCTCATGTTTGAAAATAACTTTGTTCTCTTTTTTTTGCCTTCACCACAGAGGAAACAAAACCAAACCACATCTTGCACACGCCACCCCAAGGCGTATTCTGACAACGACTTATGCAAGAGCCCATTAAATTGATAGAAGAGCGTGTTCAGGGACCATTTCACGTAATTTAGGACTCTAACCCAGGAAAAAAACCTATGCTACCAACCTTGCGAGGTTGGTAGACTACCATTAGCATTGGCCCCTACAATAAGCAGTGGGCGAGGTACAGCGTTGAAAGGCTATAGTGTAACTCGCAAGATACACAAGAAGAGAAAGGTAAGACATTAAAAGCAATTGATGCTATATAACAAATTCACTTATGCCATCATTGCATTTATTGAGTAGGCTAACATGGTCAGTGTTAGTAGTACGAGCCATTTAGTTGACATAGGCAATGCAAAAGGCAGCTTTGTCAAGTGAATCAAACAATATTGTAGTAACAAGAGATGGAAATAGGGGACTTAGTGCGAAACCTCAGGTATGTTCTTCATAGCACTTATTGCTTCCGTCGCACATCTTTATCTCTATAGGCAAAGTGATCAATGCCTTCTTTGTGTACATTCTCGAACATCTAGGTGAACTATTTAAACGAAGTGGGAGAGAAGGAAGTTCTGAAAGGAAGAAGGTGAGGAGAAAATGATGAAGAAGAACCATTATGCCTTTTCCAATTCAAGGTCCTATCAAGGATTCTTTAGTGCCTCTTTTCCTTCTTCCACTTCAAGAACCTATCACCTATTACATTGGCATTTCTCTTTTGTGTTTCATTATGAACACGATTTTACAAACATCATCACACCTCTACCTTCCTTTTATCTAACTACAATATAGTAACCTTCTACTTCTTCCATATGAATAAGTCATCCTTGTTTATTGAGTTACTACCTCTTCCTCTATTTTGTAATAGATATCGTATTTTCTCATAATATGAGTACCTTTTCTGCCATTATTATACACAAACCTCATATTTATTTTTGCTTGATTTTCCATCCTTTGAGTATTCCATTCACTATACTTCTATCACCACCTTGTTAAATCATTTTGTATCACTACCTCTTCCTCTGTTTTCATATGAATACATTTTTCATAGCTTTGATATGAATACCCCGTCTGGCATTACATTAGTAATTTTTCATTATTTTTCTTAATTTCTCCTTCTCCCCCTGGTTTTAAGATATCTACTTTCTGAAGTTTTCCTTGTATATAATTCCTATGACATTTGCATTTTCTTGTATCCTTCGTTTTATTGTAGTTGTAGTCAATTGTAGCATCGATTGACGAGATGATTGTCCTTGTTTAAGTTATAAACGCTTATCAACATGCTTTTAGGCAGTGCTATCATTGTATTTTGTTGACAGATTTGCATCTTTGTCTTCACGTTTGAGAACAAATTCTTATGATTTTGATGTGAAACTTACATTTGAATCCCTCGTTTCCTCCCCTTCTTATTCATGTTGGGTTAAAACCCAACAATCATTATTAAAACCCACCATATGCTTCAACCATGGGGATAATTGTTCCAATTGTTGTTTTGTAAATATACTTTTCCTTGTGAGTTCCACCACTTCCATCATTGCTGCCATATTCATCAACGTCGAAGATGTGTGATTCGCCACCATCATTGTTTTCAGTGATTTTGATAAAAGCATTTTTTAGGATCTTTACGACCACCATTGCAGATAAACCATTCACTTAGTTGCAATGTTCATACCAGTCAAACATATATTCCATCTAGAAAGGATGATAAAAAAGATTTTTCTCTAACTTAGTCCCATAATTAAGCCCACAACAACCACAAAATGGCCTTTTAATACTTCCACCACCTTTCACAAGATGTTATGTTTTCAGATTGATGTTTACACCAAGAAAATATGCATTTAACCTTTTCTTAGAAGATTAGAAATCATGTAATCATCTTCCTTGCGATCTGTAACCATGATTGCATAATCTTAGGTTTTCATTTTTTAAGGCAAGAAAACCATCACTATCAAAACATTGCGTTAAACTATGACTGGCCAAACCATCTCCGGTTCCTGAATACCACCAAATTTCCTGAGGAGCCTCACAAGGATAAGCTCATGAGTATTCAACCTCAGGTCACAACGGCATGATCTCACTTAGTGGAGTCACAAAGTACTGTTGGATGGGAATCTCTCCCAAACATGGCTCTAAAGGATGTCACGCTTAATGAGGCTCTAGTTGTAAGCTACAACTTTTATGTGGTTATAAGAGTAAATACTAAAACATTGAAATGTATCAGGTTTACCAATTCTTCCATAACATTTCATGTGTAAACTCGAGCACTAGATGGAGAAGTGAAAGAGCCTTCCTTCTCATCGGGGACTTAGGTGACGTTTTGACCATGTTGTTTATGAATTTTTTTGGTGTGGTGATAAGAGATTTACTTCATTGAAGACAAATTATTTTTTCTTTTTGGGGGATACTATTGTGAATGGTAACAGACACATTTAAGAAAGGCGATAAGGTGGAGCTCCTTGCTTCATTTGTGTGGTCTTAAAGAGAGCACTGGGTGGGATAGTTAGAGTTCAAACTTTGGTTTTGGTTCATTCAAAATATTGTAAAACATAAGAGAAGGGGGTGAAAATGGCTTTCAAGGAGGTTGCAATACAACATGATTTGGTTGAGACCATGTACAATCAAGATATACACCCATTTTTGCCTTTGTTCCTTTAAAGATTGAAACATTTCTACAAGAAAGAACCCATGTGATCGGAATTAAGCTGGTTAACTGGTTTTATTCACTAGATTTACATTAAATATGGAACAAAAAGAGAATAAAATCAGTCTTAACTTTTTTATACAAAAACAAAATTCATGAACATCACCATAGAAAAACATTGTGGCATAATGTTTTGTTCAATAAAGTACAGTTATGGCATGCATGGAATGCCTCAAAATAGGCTTCACAGCTGGGGAACCAGTGAAAAGCTTCCTTCATTCTTGTGTATGTATGTTCTTGTGACGGTTATGTTATACGCATCTTCATGTTTTGTTTGTGTAAGCTATCTTTCATCAAAGAGGAGGTAGTCCACATTTGCTACTTTATGTTATGGTAAGGAAGGCAAGAGTGACAATGAAGCCTTCCAAGTAGATGTGTCATTCAATAGCAAGCTTTTCATGGCTGCCTTGGCTTGTGTAAAACAAGCTGTAATAGCAAGATTTTCATGTTATTTCTTATTTTTTCACAAAGAGTGCATTGAAAAATAATTGATGTTAAAATCTGGACCATTTTTTGCGGCATTCAACAATTTTAAGATTTGAGGATTATGCGGTGAAATCGGTTTCCGACATAGATTTTTTGCAAGAATTAGAACCAAAGATAAAAATCAAACCTTACATAAAGTAGTTGATTCATAGGCATTATCTTGTTAAAACATGTAGGGTATGATATCCACATTTTAGCTCCTTGGATGTTCATAAAACTGAATACGTACCCTCGAGAATGCAATTGGGTTGGTTTGAATGAATTGAGCGAATGAGGTTTGATTCCGCACATTACAAGTCTCACATGTCGACGTAGATGATACCGTACATCAAACCGAGAAGTTCCTTTCTTAGTTATCTAATTGGAGCTTCTTTGGGAGTGTGCGTGTATGTGTACACTAGGATCTATAGCGAGAAAAGTGTTTCTCCTTGGGACACCATGTCGTAGTCCAAAAAATCTTCAATGTACTTAAACTCTTTGTAATATGATGCCCATCTGGTGGCATGAAGAAGTTTAGCATCCACAACTTCTCTTTTGTGCCGTTGTTTGACAAATTTGGATTGTCTCCCACATTTGGGACCTTGTGTACTCAGGGGGGAGAACCAGCACACTCATTTTGATTTTCGTTTCTTATGTTATAGGCGAGATGCGCAGCGAAGAACTTCTTTGTGAGCTCTTGTAGATGTTTGGTTGTGCATGACACTCATTAAGTGGGATCAAACATAAAATCATGTTGTTTACGTTGCATATATTTGATATGAACCTTCAGTTTCCCCATGTGGCCTTGCTCCTATCGTTTTGGTCAAGTACAACATCAAGAAAAACATAGTACTGGTTAAGATGCCTGAGATGGAGAAGTTTACGTAATGAACGTCTCAATCGTAAATTGACCTCCATCCTGTTTTCGCTCTGAGTATTGCCTTACTCAGAAACACCGATTTACCTTAACAGGAGAAGAACTCCACAAAACTTACGTTTTCCATCTATGTCGGATGAGACAGAACTCTAAAACGGGCGACCAGGATGGGGTATTCTGCCGATCTGAGCCCATTCCTTCTGCTCTCAGAATCATCAAGAAGAGTAAATCGAGCGCTAAATCGATCAAACTCAAAAATCTGAGATGAACTTCACCGCGCTGGTTCTGGGCCCTCGTGTTTGGTACTTATCAGTTTTTGGGAGCACGTCGATCTGCAGTATGTTGGGTCGCTTGAATCTGTCTTTGGGTCTCCGAATTTTGCCACACCGCCTCAGTGGTCTTTCGGTTTCGCGCTGTCAGCTGTCATGGCTGTCACCTCGTCTTCGGCGAATGCGGCACTTTTTGCCATTGCAGACGGAGTGAACTGCGGAACTAGTAGAAGCAGCAGCAGGGCAACAGTTATAGTTGTAGCAACAGCGCTAGCATCTGCTTCAGCTTCAACAGCTGCAGTCGCAGCCGCATTCACAGTAGCAGCACCAGCACCGCCTGCAGCAGCTGCGGTAGCCGCGGCCGGAACAGGAGCAGCGGCAGGCCTTGCCCTAGTGTCACAGTCGCATGCACCTCGCAAGCTAGCAGCGAGGGCACCAGCAGGAGCCAGGTCGGCGGGGAGGGAGGCAGGAGGGGAGGCAGCGGCGGTAGCAGAAGCAAACGAGCTGGTGGCGGCAAGGGAACCAAGAAGGGGAGCAACAGGAACATCAAAGGCAACACACATGGCATCACTCCTCTTTCTTCTTCTGCGCGAGGATTTGCACAAGGGCTTAGAGAGCCATCGTCTTCTTCTTCTTCTTCGTCCTCTTCCCTTGACGGATTTCGTCTCCCTTTCCTGCCCGTCGAAGAGATTGAAAAAGGTGGGCAGTTGAATGCGCAGGCGGCTCTCTTCAT
>SZWC01024497.1:26605-37407 GCA_023375785.1 Penium margaritaceum | reverse complement strand
ACTCCAAATCGAGTTCCGTAAAGTGCGTTAGAACCTGTGGAACATCCTCTATGCAACTGTCATGCCAGATGATTTTTATCGAGCAACCTATTTTTGTCACTTTCTGGCACTCTCATATCCATCATCATCAAATTGGATCTGGTCTGCCATCAAGTTTTCATTGGTCTGCTGTAACTAAGGATTGTTTGTGAACGGCTTTGTTTTGATTTTTCTTGAGCAAATTTGCAAACATCGTGCCTGTGATTTTTCTATCAGTTGCCTATACTTGCCTCCATGTTGTCACAGGTGGCTGCCACCATCGCCATCAACAGGTCAAGAAGAAGCATTTGAAAGCATGGCTCTTTAGTTATGGGCATTTCCACTTGAAAAGGGCGTGCTACGCAATCGGGGAATAGCAAGAAAACGCGAGTGTGACCTGCCTCAAAATCTAGGGTCGAAAGAGGTAGTCCTTAAAGGTTTATCCTCCTTTTTCTCATCCTCGGTAGTACCTAACCAAGGTGAAGGTGCTACCTCATCCCCAAGAATTGACTCTGGTTTCATCCTGATACCTCACGAGGTTTGGTTAGTACTTGTGTATGAAACGGTTGAAGTTATTCTCCAATTCGGATACTTCTACAATACATTCTGTGGTGTGATACTCAGCTCCTTGTGGAAAAACATCTTGAAAAACATAAGGGGGTTCCAAATTTTAGAATGATACCTTAGAAAACATTGAATACCAATGGCATACACATGGCCCAAAACCAGAAGCAGCTAAATTTTTGTCCCGCCACCCCCGACCTACATCGCGACTTAGTCGCAGAAACGTTTTCTGTACTTAGGGAGGAAATTCCCTAGAACACCCCGGAATCCTCGCGCGATGACGACCACTTTTCAGGTCACTTCCAGAACTCGCCGGAACATATTCTCGATGGTCCTGGACCTTTCGAGACTACGGAAAAAGCTCTTTTGAGCGACAACAAAAAAACTCACAAACTCCAAATCTGATTCCGAAGCCCCCGGTCGAACCAACGAGGGGCTTCTCGAGCCAAAGAATCAGAACACGGCGTTGCCTCACGCGAACCACCAAGAACCCAAACGGCTCGACCGAGCCTCATTTTCTCACACTCGTCATTTTTGTATACGTTGCCGAGTTTTGGCACTTACAACAACATAGTATACTTTCCGATTCTCACATACACGCAACTGACCCCACACATGTGAAAAGTAATAAGCCCCATTGTGAACCAACTCACTTCTGCCCAACGTAACACTTTGTATCAGAGCACATCAACCCAGGTGGGGCACAAGACTAATTTTAACATCAAATCGCGCGTGTCTTCAAGCACATCTCCACCGACAAGAAGTTTGCAGACCTTGCGACGAAGTCGGAGCACGGAGAGAGTGCACCCGACAACAGCAGCAGTAACTGGCAAAGACGCTGGCGATGGCCGAAGGCACCCCGCGAAGGACCTTCAGCCTCCCTGAGGGCGATGAGTGGATGATGGCTGGCACCTTGACTGGCGCGACCAATCCGGAGTCAGGCATGCCTGACATGCAAACTCCGCCTGCACCACCAACAAATACAACTCCATCGACGACACGAGACAAGATTGCAGAGCTGACTGGCCGGCTGGCGCAGATGGAAGCGTTTCAACGAACGCATGTCAAACAACTGCAGCAGTACGTTGCCAAAATCTGTGACTCAAAAGCACGAGAAGCAGTACTTGCCAATGGACTCCACATCGGTGGGACCTCAATTTTTCCAGGTGTTCCTGAGCCATTCGATCTGGTAACTTCCAAGGAATCGATGGTCAGGATCTTCCTGACGAGTTTGGAGGTATACTTCACCGCTGTTGGGGTTCACTCCAAAGCACATAGGATGAACCTCGCAGCCTCGCTTTTGTGGGGTACGAATTCAAGTTAGTGGGCCAATCTTATGGCCATCCAATGGCAGCAGGCAGCCGAATGCGCTGATCCAACGGCTACCACATCGTCGGCACCAGGGCGTACTACCTCTCAAGCGGGTTCACTCGAGATGGAATTCATTAAGAACACCCTCATCCAACTGGCGCGAGTGCAACCAGGCACTCGTCGCTCGCATTGGCAAGCTGAACGAGAAAACAGAGGTTCGCTACCGGTTGCAACAATTGAAGCAGCTTTCTAGTATGGCAGAGTACACTCGGATCTTTTGTGAAATCATCATCGACAGTAGCCTCAAAGAGGATGAGCTCTGTTTCTGCTACAACAATGGCCTCAAGCAAGATATTCGCAGAGCACTCATGGTTTACGACATCACCAACAGTTTTCCGCAGGTCATCGCAGCCGCTGAATGCATTGACTCTGCATACTTCAACTCGAATTTCAACAAATCTTACGGCTGACACCCGAAGTATCAACCGCAGCAGAGCAGCGGGCATCAGTCGTAGAAATTGACCCTGATTGGAAGTCAACGCCATTGAGCAAAAAGGATATCAACAGACCTGCTATAGCTGCGAAAAGATCAGAGACATTGTGAGGAACTGCCCCAGGCAAAACCAGAAGGGGGGGAAGCCGCAGAAAAAGCAAAAAGGAGGAGAGGAATCGGGAAACTACCGAGGGGAGGAGTAGACATTCAAACTCCTGCCCCCGCCAAAAGACCTGCACTGAACGTTCGCCCACCCGAACGGCTACGATTACCTAACAAAAGGGTTCCTTAGATCCAAGAATTTGATGAGGGATACGACAAGGACTGCAATACTGCTAAGAGTGCAAACGAGGGGTTGCAAAAGTCAAAAAAAAACTTTGCCGGCAATACTTGATGGGGTGCAGCTCATGAATTTGTATCTGATCAACTGGTGAAAAATCTGGGTTTGAAGCACAAACCTGGAAGCTTTTTTTGTTTGTTAATACGATCATGGCCAAAACAATGGTTTTGGACCAGTTGTAGGACAATATCCCACTGCCACGTGCATCACCTGCCGTGCGCCACAGCGCGTATTTGTGCTATGTACTTGTCAGTTGTCCTTTCTGTATGGATTACCATGCTATTGGAGCTGATGAGACTTTGTGCACCTCTCTAGCCAAAAAACTGTTATTTCTTGAGCCATCTTGCTTGCTAATGTGCTAGCTGAATGGACAGTGCTGCCACGTCAACAATAGCAAGCCTAGGAAGCTTCCTGGCAGTTTTTTAGAATGAGGAATAGATGAGATCTTGGAAATGGAAATGCTTGAGACAAGTGAATCCTTGTCATCAATGGAGTTGTTAACAAACTGAAAGAGTTTCAAGATTGTATTTTGATTTTTTGTTACACCACGCTCATCAAGAAACCAAAATCGTGATCATGGGAGGAGGATCAGTTTGGCCTTCCTATATCACAAAAGCAAGTGCCTGGCCTGCAGCCACCAATTTCCATAACAAGGGTGGGCTGACGACTACTTACATGCTGGCCGCCAACTAGCTGGCAGGCAGTCATCTAAGTTGCCCACCGCCGATCAAAGGACTGGCTGACCTCAAACAGGCAAACCATCACCCACCAATCAATTTCGTGATTCAATTGACGGCTGGGAGGCCACCGAGGCCTAAAGGGAAATTGCTACTGACTGTGCGCCCTTGTCCTCCGTTGCCCCTCCTTGTCCATGAGGATGAGCAAAGTCTAGAGGGAAGCACAAGCAAGAGAACAAGAGAGAAATGTAAAGGTTGGCACAAAATCGTTAGACATCTTCCACACAAAATGATTTTGTGCTATTGCATCAAAAACTGAACATTGACTAGACCGAACTGCAGGTTCTCTTTACGAAAGCTTGTGATAAATCACAAATATAGGGAAAAACCCCCTCCTTTGATATCAAGAATTAAGGGGCAAGGTAAAGGTGAAACACAGCCTTCTTTGACTAAACATGTTTGATACAGTGCAAAGTGTCATTCATTACGACTTTGCTCAAAGTGACGCAGATGACAGAAATCCTCCTGAGAGCTCAAGAGAGCATTGTGCAACTTCCAATGATAGCTTTTGTGTAGGATGTTGAGTCTTAGTTGCTGCATTTGCAGTCAGAGTAAAAGTAATGTTTTCAAGAAAGCCACAAGGGTTACAACGCTCAAGTTTCAGTAACAACCTACTGTGACCATGCTCATGCAAATCCCTGGTGCAGGCCCAACTGGCACTCGAGCAATGACAAGAGGAGGATCCATGCCCTTTCAGCTTCCAGAAAGCTATCACATCGTCCCGGGTGCTTTGGAAAATCCACGGTCATGAGACTTTCTTGGCGGACTGACTCTTGAGCCCAATTTTCATGTTTTGATTTTTTTTTCCGCCAATCCATGCCAGACTTGAGCGTGTTACCAGTTGTACAATTCTCCCCAAGATTTTGCATCTCTAGGTTTAGACAGTGATTTGTTTGGATGCGTGTGCGCAGAGTTATGGCCAGAACAATGATAGTGGGCCAGTTTTAGGACAAACAGACACTGCCGTGTGCGTCATCTAACGTGCTGCACGGTAGGTTTTCGTGCTTTGTACTTGTCAGTTTTCATTTTTTCATGCATTACTAAGCTATTGGAGCTTATGAGATTTTGCGTCACTCCCTAGACTAACCTTGTTGTTTCTTCCACTTGCTTGCTTGCTTGTGCGCTAGCTCACTGGACAATGTCGCCAGGTCAGGAGCAGCTAGGCAAGGAAGCATCCTAACAGTTTCTCATGCTATCAGAGCACCGAGACATTCCTTGCTAAGTTGTGCGGTACAGACACAGGAGTGGCAGCAGCACTGTGATTCAAAGCTAAAGCCACAGTCTTCTAAGGGCTCATCAAGCCAAAGTGACCCTACGCAGCTATTTGTAGCAGCGGAGACGCCCTTGCAGCAGCATCACCATGCAAAATCACATGGAAAAAATGAGTTTCCCAACCTTTTCCAAAAGCAGTTGGGGCATGCAATCTTTCTAAGGGGTCCATGGAGCTTCCCAAAAACTTCATGCACGTCGCACCTGAGACCCCCTCCAGACATGAGAGAGCACAATTGCCCCATATGACCACTGAAAACATCTCACAATGACCTGTCCATTGCATCCAATCCTACTTCATTTTGTGTCTTGTAAGATCCAGGAAATGAAAGAATGCCCTCAAACATAGATTTTTTGTTTTTGTTTTGGGCTGAGAAGAAAAACGTGAAGTTTTTTACCCTTGACTGTTTCTTTCTTCACAAATTCACTTCCGTTGCATGTGGCATCCTCATGCGCATCATTGCAAAAAAATTGGTCAATTTATGTGATCTTTGTGTTTATATCATCATTATAGGTGATGATGTCATCATCAACACTTCGCCAAAAATCTTTCTGAAACATCAAGTATTGCAAACACTTCATCCTCTTGAAGAATACCAATGGTTATTGATTCTGACAAAGTTGACGTTCAGACCCATACTTTGGAACACCAACGGTGCCAATCTGTAACGAGGGCAATGGGCTAGAAGATCTCTCCTCTTCCTCCTCTTGGGGCATCATGAGTCTATGGACACAGCCACACGCGATCGACAGACTTTGTTGGCAATAGGATGAGATGCGCCGCCAGCAATTAAGCTATAAAAACGCATTGATCGAGATTGTGAACTTATTGAGGGGTCGTTCATTGGCCTCACAACAAACACAAGGAGGACCTGCTGGAGTTGTACCACACGTTCAGCACTCTAATCCCTATGCAGCACCGTGGCCTAAGCACCCTTCATGATAAGTTGACACTTGGGATGAGGAGGAGATAGAGGATGACACATTTGAGGATGAAGTTGGCTTCCTTGAGGAGCATGATAGTGAGCTGCGATTGGGTTCACAACCTCTCACTTTGCCACCTTCTCGCTGTTGTGATCACCCACATTGATCAACAGCATTCACCTTTGATGGCATTTCTCTAACTGGCGGTCTCCCTGTACCTCACCCACCATCTCTTCAGCCAAAGGTTGCCTTTCCCATGGAGCAGTGACCGAAGGACTTTGGGAAACCTCCACCCTGTTCCCATGGCGAAAAGGGCTTTGATTGCTAGAAGACCGTGTTTCAGGTGTGGGCCAACAGTATGCGTGTCTAGACCTAATATCACAGCCAGTACAGGACATATGACTTCGAACAGAAGGTCCGAACAGAAATGTGAACGATGCACGTTCTGCTTTATGTCATGTGGCAAGAGACTGTGGCCGACTTCCAACCCTTCTTGGGTGAGGCTGGGATCGGGACTGGAGCACATTTGTCCCAGGGCTGGGAGCTGGCCCTGACACTAGTGGTTGCAGAGACCCATGCCACAAGGGCGGTTCAACTGAGTTTCACTCCCTCCACCATGGCCCCATGGAGCTTGCAGCAGAATGTTTGAGGCACACCATATGCCTTTACACGTGCCTTGGAATTGGTGGAGAGACACAGCTGAGGGCACTTGACCCCATCATGATTGGGGTGCATGTGAACCTCGTGAAGCTCTTCCCATGCTTTGACTGTTTGGCCCTCTGTGAGCTGTCACAATCACTATGACTACTTCCTTGGGCTCATTTCTACTTTCTTTAAACGACATCGACTCGTGAGGTTGGTGTCGGCCATCGGTAGTGTCCACTTCTTGAAGTGGTCAGCACGTCCCTTCCTATTCTTGTGCCCCAGTTCACTAGTCCCACCTCCACTACGTCCTCCTCCTCCTCTACCTCAAGCAAGCAGACTCGTGATGTTACACCGGCCACACAAGGGAAAAAGGGGAAGAAGAGACATGGCAAGGGAAAGTACCAACACACGACAAGTAGTGGTAGTAGATGCTCTATACACTACAAGTATGGGGGTGCTAATCGCTACACAGAGTGTGAGTAGCCCCTTGATTGGAATCGGATCATGTGTGACCTCCTTGCACTGCACGCATGGCGGATATCCTCTGGTGATACACAGACAGGTGGCATAGCGACCACGACTATAGTAGACGTAGTCGCTTCACCAGGTAGCAGCGGTGATATGGACCCTTGGGATGGCGCGATTGTGAAGCTTCATCGGCTGCTCACACTTTGTTCTCAGGGAGGTGCAAGTGTGTTGTCACAGCCGGGTGGTCCCCCGACAGCTTTTCTTACTGAATTTGTTACCTGTGATGAAACTTGTGGGGGATCTCAGTCGGCTCGAGATGAGGATGGACCTAATAGCAAGTCGGTGTTCTTTTTCCTCATCCCAGGTCCTCTGCCTCAATTCTAGCAGAGGCAAAGTGTTTAATAGCATGTTGTTTGGTTCGTTGACTGGCCTTGAGCCGAGTGGCACCCCGATCATTGACTCCGGTGCCACCCTCCAGATGACTTGTCATTGTAGCCATTTTTTGTATTAGGTCCTGTTGTGTCCGATCAGTTCATTTGCAAAGAATCTGGTCAGGCGTTGCCTCACGATGGAGTTGGGGTTGTGTAGTTTCATGGTCTGTCTGGCCCCTTTTACACTTTCATGTGCGTTTTCTCCCTTCTTTTGAGCTTAGCATGCTCTATGTTCCTGCATGCACCATGATTGGCCTCATTGTTGAGCACTCTATTAACTCTGCCATAGTGGCTACTCTCAAAACCCATACCATTGTTCTTCGTGTCTCTGTTATTGATGACCTATGTTGTATGTCTCATTGAACTCCCTCTAGTTCGTATCCCACTCCTTCTTAAGTACGTGTGCTCTTCCATGGTGTTCTCTCCCCTGAGCACCAACACTTGTTGTATCAGCACCCCTACCATGTCAACTAAGACAACGTGTCCATGCTCTTTTGAATGCAGCCATGTCGCAGTGTTAACGCGGCTTCCTTCAAGATGTAGCCCAGGTTTGATTGTCATTCTTGCGCCCGGGGTAGCTACTCTTACCCTAACTCCACTTCTCGGGCACTCCCAGTCAAATACCTCTTAGATCAGTGTCAATATGTTCTCACTCGGATTGATGAATTCACCTGGATGCAATGGGTCTATACCCTCCACCACAAGAGCGATGCTAGTGTGGTGGTCCACCTGTGGCTGATGATTTCTGAGTGCCAGTCTCGTCACACCGTTCACAAGTTCTGCTCGTTTTGTGATGGCAAGCTCTTACGCAAGATGGATGCCAGCTTTGATGAGCATGGTGTCTTTCACTAGCTCTCCGATCCCACTACACTATAGTAGAATGGTGTGTCTGAGAATTGGACCTGCACCACGGAGGATGCAGTCCATACCATGTGGTCTGAGTGTTGTCTTCCATATTCCCTTTCATTTTAAGGGTTCTCATACATGACGTGGGTCTGGAAACGCATGTCGTATGGTCTAGACCATGTCGCACGGTACGGGCTATAGTTTGGCCATCACGCCGATCTATGTCTTGCTCATTTTTAGGGTCCCTTGCCTGCGTCTGGTACACTGAGGACCAGCAAGGGTCCAAGGTCTCACCTCTGGTTTGCATGTGTACCTTCCTCAACATCTCCCCGCGGTCAAATGCTTGGCACTTTTGGTATCCTTCTTGCCATTGAATTGTCGATTCTCAAGATGCTTTCTTCTTTTACATTCTTGCCTACTATAACCTATCCATTATTTTGTTGCTGGTGGCCGATTACGTTCCCACCTATGTGGCTTCCCGTCAAATAGAGGATACTCCTCTTGTAGATAGATCCCTCCGAGCCTCTTCACTTGTGGTCCAGTCTCTAGCTGTTGAAGATTCGGCCATCTTTGCTATGTGTCCACTAATCTCATCGGTCCCCTCTGCCACACATGTTCCCTTGCTAATTTCGCTCCCCTCTGGCGCACCTGCTCTCGTGCCAGTATCAATCCCCTCCAAAATACCTGATCTCGTCACAACACCAGTGGCCTCTAGTATACCTGATCCCACGCTGATGGCAACATCCCCAGTCACACCTATTGCTAGTCTTGCACCTGCTCCTCCTATGTACAAGTTAGTACCTCTCCATGTTTCTCCTTCACCCTCTTCCCTTCCTTGCAAGTCCACAACCCCTATAGCTATGTCCCCGTAGCCTCCTCCGTACCACGGGGAAAGCACCTCAGCATTGGGCTACTCTCACAAGCCTTGTGATCATCTCCAACCACTGGCCTCTAGTTCTTATTTGACTGCTCACTCAATGCCTGGACGGCTGACTCGCAATGTTTAAAGTGGCAAGTGTGGCACGAAGGCCCTTGGCCTGAGTTTCCAGGCGAAGAGCATTGAGGTGCCCCCAGTATGCCTTGTCTGTCACGAGTTGGTCTCCTGAGAGTTCATGGTCAAATGCGATGTTACAGTCCACCTAGTCGTGGTCAGGCCGAGTCTGAAGACGTCTTTCTTAGCCACCTGGAGCTCTCCCTCAACGGCTTTTGATCCGGCACGTTGAAGGAGACAGTCTCAACTCAGGACCAAAAATTGTCGTGTACCGCTTATGAGGATCAGACGTGAGCATAGTCTCCCCAAGCTTGTTGACCTACCGCCCGAGCGGAAGGGTGTACAAGCCAACTTGGTCTTTTTCATAAAGGTGAAGCCAAATCATACACTTGATCGCTAGAATTCTGGTTTGACCACTTTACACTCACACCTTTACACTCTTCGGCTGCATGACCACTGCTAGTAGTCTGTTTGGGTTTGTTTCTCACCGTGAGTGGGAGCTACACTAGATGGATGTGAACAACGTGTTCCTTCATGACGGTCTAGAGGAGGAGAACTACATGGTCCAGCAAGTAGGGTTTGAATTCTATGACAAGGTCTGGCACTTCCACAAAGCCTTGTATTCCCAAGAGCACTCACCCTGGTGCTCGAACCAAGAGATCACTAGCACACAAGCACATGTTGGACATGTACAGAGTGACGACGAGCCGTCCCTCTTTCTTAGACGTACAGCTAACAGCTTCACCGCCATTGTGGTACACGTGGATGACCTCCTGATTACATCTCCTTTGATGGTGGGTGTGAAGGAGGCCAAGGCAGTCCTTCAAGCTACCTACAAGATAAAGAACCTTGGTCTTGCAGTTGCGTTTCTTGGGGTGGAGATGGTACATGATCATCAGTGGTGGGCACTCTTCTTACATTAGGCACGTTATACCCACGTTCAACAGGAGTGGCTTGCTGACCTCCTTGGTGGAGTTCCCATAGCCTCTACCCTTATCACACATATTGAGCAGGATACTCTAAAGGTGGATGATCCTTAAAAACTGGGGGAGACAATGCACCTGACCCAGTACTTGGACCTCATTGGCATTATGATGTTCTTGACCGGTACCACACGACCCAACACCGCCTTTGTTGTCAACCTCCTTAAAGTTCATTCATAGTGTCCTCAAGGAAGAGCCCTTTATGTGGTTGTGCAATTGATACGGTACGTGGTCTCCACACCGTACCTCGGACTCGGCTTCCAACGATATTGTTCGATGGTGTTCAACAGTTACACAGATAGTGACTGGGTCTTGAGCCCTGATGGGCACAGTCGGGCAGGTTACGTGTTGCTATTGAGAGGCATTCGTATGTTGTGGTGCATCAACAAGCAGGGAAGTATTTCATGTAGCTCATTAGAGATGATGTTGCACTGGGACTAGGGTTGCCGGGGGGTGTAGCCTAAAATTCTATTCCATGAGTTGCACCTCTTTTTGTCTTTCTTCATTGGACACGTTGATGTTTGTGGATACACGGACATGAAGGACCTCTTTTTAGGTAGGTCATAGGATGAGACCAGAATCCTATGTGATCAAAGAATTTTTTTTTTATGGAATTTCTCCACAAGTATGATGTCTCCGAGTCGGTGATCATTTGAAACCGACTTGTCAACGAACTTGAGTTGTCATTGTAACTCTTCTATGCTTCACGCTTTGATCGAATTATCACGAGCCTCATTCTTCAGCTCATTGATGATGTTGAAAGGGGGCTTGTTTCACTTCTT
>SZWC01024496.1:11791-25499 GCA_023375785.1 Penium margaritaceum | reverse complement strand
GTGTGAGTGTGAGTGTGAGTGCGAGTGTGAGTGTGAGTGCGAGTGCGAGTGCGAGTGCGAGTGCCAGTGTGAGTGCGAGTGCGAGTGCGAGTGTGAGTGCGAGTGCGAGTGTGAGTGTGAGTGTGAGTGCGAGTGTGAGTGTGAGTGTGAGTGTATGTTGTTAGCCTAGGCGCATACATGCCACAAGCACTCTCAGTCCACGTCCTTGCTTACTCCTTCGACTGCCAAAAACAATGCATCTGCAGCTGACACACAGAACACTCCATTCACGACCAACACGCTGCGCACAAGCACAAGGGGCTACAGCCTAGCATGGCGCAACAACGCCAGTCACAAGTCGCTAGGGTCGCTTTACAACTTTCTCAGGTGGGGGCTGCTACCACCACCACAGCACTACCCAAAAAAGCCTTTAAATTGGAGGAAGGAATGCATCGTCTACCGTGTACACAAAAGAGCAAATGCTTGACAGCGTTGTTGCCAAACGTTAGACGCCTGGTCGTCTTCATCAGGAGACGACCAGGCGTCTAACGTTGTCGGCGACAACGTTAGGCAGCAGCAGCAGCACAGAGCAGGAGCAGAACACGAGTTGAGTGCAGCAGCAGCAGCAGCAGCAGCAGTAGCAGCGCACACCTCGTAGCGCTGGCGTACGATAGCGTAGAAGTTGCTCTTGAGAAGTGGACAGGCCAACAGCACACCCTCAGCCACCACCTGCCCATTTGTGTGGTGTTGTGTTGTGTCAACGTATGCACGCATGTCATGTCATGTCATGTTATGTCATGTCATGTCATGTCATGTCATGTCATGTCATGTCATGTCATGTCATGTCATGTCATGTCATGTCATGTCATGTCATGTCACGTCATGCACAACCACAGATTGAGGAGGAGCACACCGCACCTGCTGTGCTTTCAGCCATCAGTCATGATGAGCACTCGCAGGCTGTTGAGTGCTGACGCAGCATCACGCTGCTGTTGAGTCACAGAGACAATGTCATCCACTCAGCAAGTTCAACATTCCGTCGCTCTTTGGTTGCAGCCACGAAACGGACGCATACCTTGGCATGCACACCTTTGACATGTTCATCCACACTCCCACCATGCCTTCCAACTGAACATTGTCAAATTGCTTATGTGCCGACACACCAGGGTGCATAAGTTCCAACCTTATTAAATCAACTAGAGGGGTGCATGAACGATGCGTTGGACAACTTGACAACTAATTCCACTGCTGAAGGCAAAGGAAGAGGGAAGGAGAAAAGGAAGGGCAAAGCACCGGAAAGCACCGGAAACTTTCCAAATTTGGTGGTCTGTCCCAGGTGCTGGTATGTCCATGCCACACAACCCACCACATGCTTGCATAGAGTGCAATGACCCCCAGTTTGGAGATTCTCCCACTCCCTAGCACTATGGAAACAAGGCAACTAACACATCTCAGTCTTCAGCCATCTCCATGCTATCGAAATTTTCATCTCATAAAATACAAAGCAATGTTCTTTCAGCAAGTGGTGATGTCAAGTGGTGGAATGAGTCACAGGAAGCAGCGCAGCACCCGGCTACTGCCACTGCCACTGCCACTGTCACTGCCACTGCCACTGCCACTGCCATTGCCACTGCCACTGCCACTGCCACTGCCACTGCCACTGCCATTGCCACTGCCATTGCCACTGCCACTGCCACTGCCACTGCCACTGTCACTGCCACTGCCACTGCCGCTGCCACTGCCACTGCCACTGCCACTGCCACTGTAACTGCCATTGCCACTGCCACTGCCATTGCCACTGCCACTGCCACTGCCACTGCCACTGCCACTGCCACTGCCACTGCCACAGCCACTGCCACTGTAACTGCCTCTGCCATGTGTGCTCGGCCAAGGGACAAGGTTGAGCCACCAACAAACACAAGGGAAAAGTTCCAAGTAGCCCCCTTACTCACACACATAGTCGCGGAAACGGTAGAAAGCGTCGGCGTCGACATCATCCAATCGGCCATCAGAATCTTGAGGGAACATTGCCTGCAGACGCAAAATAATCAAGAATGTGCCACACATCGCATCGCGATAGCCCCCATGTTTCGCATGTACAAGTCATGTTGCGCACACTGAACCCATGCTTCGCACAGTGTTGCGCATGTCAAGCCCAAGTTCCCTCCGCACGCATGCCAGGCTCCCTCCGCATGCATTGCACACTCTTCCAGCATGTGCATTTCCCACGCGACACGATGTGCGAGATGTACATGCAACTTCACTTCAGCCATCTCCATGAAATAAGAACAACTTTGCAATCCACATGCACACTGACCTGCATGCTTGCAAACATGCAAACATGCAAACTTCACACCCATGGATATGTGGGAAGGAAAGCAAGACACACGAGACGCAACACACCGCAACGCAACGCAGCACAACGCAACGCAGCGCAACGCAACGCAAGACAACGCAACGCAACGCAACGCAACGCAACGCAACGCAACGCAATGCAACGCAACGCAACGCAATGCAATGTAACGCAACGCAACACAACGCAACGCAACACAACGCGACGCGACGCAACACAACGCGACGCGACGCGACGCGACGCGACTCAACGCAACACAACGCAATGCGACGCGACGCAACGCAATGCAACGCAATGCAAGAAACGGAAGCGTCACAACTTCACGCAGAGCAACATGCCTTGGACATGTCCTTTTCGTCTGTGGATGTTGCTGAGATGCGCAACTCGTGCTTTCTGTGCCAAAGTCATGCAAATAGCAACGCGCAATGTCAAAGCCATGCCAAAGTCAGGGAATGGTAACACGCACATCCCACGGACAGACTTACTCCTCACGCATGCCAATCGCCTCTGTCATGCTGCATAAAGCGCACACTCGCACATGGTCAGGCACTTGCTGCATGAACTTTGAACGCGTTCTTCGCATGGCTTCTGAAAAACAGCTTTTGTACATGGTTCCCATGGATGGCTTCCACACGCTCTCACGTTAAACCGTACGTGAGCATGTGTGCGCATACTTTCATATGCGTGTGAGCACACTTTCATACGCGTGTGTGCATACTTTTGTACGCGTACTTTTATGCGCGTGTGCGCATACTTGCGTACGCGTGTGCGCCTATGTTGCCTTCGACCTTCGACCTTCCTGGGAAGGTCGAGGTCGACCTGGTCGACCTCGACCTGGGGTCGACCTTGCCGACCTCCCCCTGTTGCAAAACTTAGCCGCTAGGGGGGATCACAGCAGGTGGGCCTTGCGACTCCAGGACCTCTCTTCTCAGCTTGATGGTAGGAATGTGCCTAAACCAAGGCAATGAGTCTTGGAAGGAGTTTTTCACAGTGGAGAAGAAGAGAAGATGAGCCCAAACATGGAAATGCAGAGTTCCAGGGCTATCTGAGGTCTTTTAGGTCTTGGTCGACCTCCCGACCTCGACCTCGACCTCGACNTCCCCCTGTCGCAAAACTTAGCCGCTAGGGGGGATCAAAGCAGGTGGGCCTTGCGACTCCAGGACCTCTCTTCTCAGATTGATGGTAGGAATGTGCCTACACCAAGGCAATGAGTCTTGGAAGGAGTTTTTCACAGTGGAGAAGAAGAGAAGATGAGCCCAAACATGGAAATGCAGAGTTCCAGGGCTATCTGAGGTCTTTTAGGTCTTGGTCGACCTTCGACCTCGACCTTCCTCCTAGGGAGGTCGAGGTCGACCTCCCGACCTCGACCTCGACCTCGACCTCGACAGGGAGAGGGCAACATAGGTGTGCGCATACTTCCGTACGTGTGTAAGGCACAGGCAGAACACCAAACAGCTCCACCACCACATCCACCACACCCACCACACCCATGGCACCCACAACATTGACCACAAACAAGACCAAACAATCCACAAAGCTGTCCACCTCATTCAATGCTTTGGTCCACTCCATCTCTGAACCATAACAATCTCACCAGAAAGCTCCTTCTCGCCTGCCTCCGCCCTACCTGCCTCCGCCCTAACCCCTCTCTCCCTCAATACAAAAACCTTCGCCACAACGAGACACACCTTGTCCGTGAGGAGCTGCACCAGCCTCTCATACGACGGCCCGCGCATCTCCTCGCTTCGGTGCGCCAGCGGCAGCACACTCAGCGCAGCAAACAGCTCCACCACCAGATCCACCACACTCTCCAGATCGTCCGCGTCATGCACGCCGCGCGCCGCGTCCAGCCCCATCTCCACCACCGCACGCCCTTCCGCACTCGCGCGAACGCCGCCTACGCATCGCGGGGAGAACTCTGCCAGGGCCACCGCCACCTCGCAGAGGCCGCGCTTTGCCGCCGCTGTAGCGGATCCCTCCTCCCATACACCGGACGCGTCTCGTCTTTCCGTCCCTAACGCCCCCGACCCGCTGGCTTGCCCTGACGTCAGCCCCCGGTAGGATTGCACGAGTGCCTTGGCAACTTCCTCTGCTACATCTCGCCGGCCACTGCCACCCACGACCCCTCCTCCTCCCTCTCCCTCTCCCTCTCCCTCCCCCTCCACCTCCTCCTCCTCGTCCAACGCAGCGCACCGCAGTAGCAGCGCCAGCACATCTGCTGCAGCGGGCAAGCAAGCCAGAGAGCCGCCACCTCCAAGCAACGCCAGCAGCACCAGCCACAAGACAGGAAAGGACGAGCGGATGTGGGAGGCGGTGACGCCTTGCAAGCCCTCGGCACTGAAGTCGAGATGAACCCACGACTGCAGCAGCTGCAGAAGGGACGTGATGATGGCTGCTGATGCCGAACTGTGGGCCGCTGGATTGAGCTGCTGCTGATGCTGCTGCTGCTGCTGCTGCTGCTGCTGCTGCTGAGCAAGTGCCTGGCTGGCTACGGATTGCACAAACGCGGCTGTGTGGTGAAAAAGCGTCTGCAACGAGAAGGTGTGATGGTAGGCAATGGTGAGAAAATACAATATACAATGAACAGCTGCCAGACATTGTGAGTGGATGTGACCCCACTGTCTTTGCTGTCTCTGATTGTGAAAGGAGGCACAAAGTTGAGAAGAGGTAACGAGACGAGGAGAGGCACGCCCATCGATCACAACTTGCGTTTGGCAACTCGTAGCCGGCAACTGGCGAATGGCAACTGCAAACTGGCAGGAAGCAACTGCTAGCAGGCAATTGGCAATTGCCACCTGGCAATGGGCGACTGGCAACTGCATCCAGCAACCAGCAAATGACACATGTCAGCTGCCCACGGCCAACTGCCAATTTTCTGGATGCCTGTAGCTAGTGACGTTGACAGCAGCGCCAGTCACAGCCATCACCAGCACGGTGGTGCACAACCAACCATGGCTAGCCTGGTAGTGGTACGGACTACTGCACGGTAAGTAAACAAAATTTTTTTTCAGGTACTTCGGTGCACAGCCATTGGACAGAGGGCATGCGCAAACACACCCACAATGACACCATACGTGAGCAGCAAAGACACCAGCACAATCACCCACAATCACGCGACACTCACCCACAATCACATGAAATGCATCTCCTCTCTTCCCAACACGCACATTTCGAGCCAACTGTCAAGTACCATGTACCATGTGCCATGTGCCATGTGCAATGTACCATGTGCACAGCCACATTCACATTCAAACTCGCACTCATCCTTCCCCTCCCCCTCGCCCTCGCCCTCGCCCTCACCCTCGCCCTCACCCTCGCCCTCACCCTTGCCCGCGCCCTCACCCTCGCCCTCGCCCTCACCCTCAGCCTCGCCCTCACCCTCGCCCTCGCCCTCGCCCTCGCCCTCGCCCTCGCCCGCGCCCTCGCCCTCGCCCTCGCCCGCGCCCTCGCCCTCGCCCTCGCCCGCGCCCTCGCCCTCGCCCTCGCCCGCGCCCTCGCCCTCGCCCTCGCCCGCGCCCTCGCCCTCGCCCTCGCCCGCGCCCTCGCCCTCGCCCTCGCCCGCGCCCTCGCCCTCGCCCTCGCCCGCGCCCTCGCCCTCGCCCTCGCCCGCGCCCTCGCCCTCGCCCTCGCCCGCGCCCTCGCCCTCGCCCTCGCCCGCGCCCTCGCCCTCGCCCTCGCCCGCGCCCTCGCCCTCGCCCTCGCCCGCGCCCTCGCCCTCGCCCTCGCCCGCGCCCTCGCCCTCGCCCTCGCCCGCGCCCTCGCCCTCGCCCTCGCCCGCGCCCTCGCCCTCGCCCTCGCCCGCGCCCTCGCCCTCGCCCTCGCCCGCGCCCTCGCCCTCGCCCTCGCCCGCGCCCTCGCCCTCGCCCTCGCCCGCGCCCTCGCCCTCGCCCTCGCCCGCGCCCTCGCCCTCGCCCTCGCCCGCGCCCTCGCCCTCGCCCTCGCCCGCGCCCTCGCCCTCGCCCTCGCCCGCGCCCTCGCCCTCGCCCTCGCCCGCGCCCTCGCCCTCGCCCTCGCCCGCGCCCTCGCCCTCGCCCTCGCCCGCGCCCTCGCCCTCGCCCTCGCCCGCGCCCTCGCCCTCGCCCTCGCCCGCGCCCTCGCCCTCGCCCTCGCCCGCGCCCTCGCCCTCGCCCTCGCCCGCGCCCTCGCCCTCGCCCTCGCCCGCGCCCTCGCCCTCGCCCTCGCCCGCGCCCTCGCCCTCGCCCTCGCCCGCGCCCTCGCCCTCGCCCTCGCCCGCGCCCTCGCCCTCGCCCTCGCCCGCGCCCTCGCCCTCGCCCTCGCCCGCGCCCTCGCCCTCGCCCTCGCCCGCGCCCTCGCCCTCGCCCTCGCCCGCGCCCTCGCCCTCGCCCTCGCCCGCGCCCTCGCCCTCGCCCTCGCCCGCGCCCTCGCCCTCGCCCTCGCCCGCGCCCTCGCCCTCGCCCTCGCCCGCGCCCTCGCCCTCGCCCTCGCCCGCGCCCTCGCCCTCGCCCTCGCCCGCGCCCTCGCCCTCGCCCTCGCCCGCGCCCTCGCCCTCGCCCTCGCCCGCGCCCTCGCCCTCGCCCTCGCCCGCGCCCTCGCCCTCGCCCTCGCCCGCGCCCTCGCCCTCGCCCTCGCCCGCGCCCTCGCCCTCGCCCTCGCCCGCGCCCTCGCCCTCGCCCTCGCCCGCGCCCTCGCCCTCGCCCTCGCCCGCGCCCTCGCCCTCGCCCTCGCCCGCGCCCTCGCCCTCGCCCTCGCCCGCGCCCTCGCCCTCGCCCTCGCCCGCGCCCTCGCCCTCGCCCTCGCCCGCGCCCTCGCCCTCGCCCTCGCCCGCGCCCTCGCCCTCGCCCTCGCCCGCGCCCTCGCCCTCGCCCTCGCCCGCGCCCTCGCCCTCGCCCTCGCCCGCGCCCTCGCCCTCGCCCTCGCCCGCGCCCTCGCCCTCGCCCTCGCCCGCGCCCTCGCCCTCGCCCTCGCCCGCGCCCTCGCCCTCGCCCTCGCCCGCGCCCTCGCCCTCGCCCTCGCCCGCGCCCTCGCCCTCGCCCTCGCCCGCGCCCTCGCCCTCGCCCTCGCCCGCGCCCTCGCCCTCGCCCTCGCCCGCGCCCTCGCCCTCGCCCTCGCCCGCGCCCTCGCCCTCGCCCTCGCCCGCGCCCTCGCCCTCGCCCTCGCCCGCGCCCTCGCCCTCGCCCTCGCCCGCGCCCTCGCCCTCGCCCTCGCCCGCGCCCTCGCCCTCGCCCTCGCCCGCGCCCTCGCCCTCGCCCTCGCCCGCGCCCTCGCCCTCGCCCTCGCCCGCGCCCTCGCCCTCGCCCTCGCCCGCGCCCTCGCCCTCGCCCTCGCCCGCGCCCTCGCCCTCGCCCTCGCCCTCGCACTCGCACTCACACTCGCACTCGCACTCACTCTCACACATTCACACTCACGCTCACACTCACACCCACTCTCACACCCACCTGCATCACCGGCAGCAATCTTCTTGACGTCACTCGGTCTGCATTGGCCGCTTCCTCCGCCACTGCCTGCAGCAGCGCCACTGCCGCCGCCACCGCACTCCCTGCCACCTGCTGCGACGGAACCTGGCTTGCTTGCTCCACGAGCTGCTGCAAGGTGAGGATTTGAGAGACTGCTGCAGCCTGTTGCTGCGGCAAAGTAAAGGACCTCACTGCTATGGCCGCCACAACCATGCACACGCGAGAGATCACGAGCGGGCTCTCCGTCTGACGGCCTCCTTCTTCCCTCAAGTAACCCGCCACGAGGGAAAGGAAGAGCTGCGCTGTATTCAGTTGGATTTCGGGAGGGGTAAGGGCCCATTCCGCATGCACTTTTGCCAGAACTAAGTTTGCGCAGAAGTAGCGGAGTTCCGCGGCAGCCGATGAGGCGGCAGAGGTGAGCGTTAGGGTTTCTGCGGCCACGGACCACGCGAGGGGGGACGACTGCAGCGCGTTGAGCCACCGGTTGGCTTCCGCTTTCGCCGCAGGGTCGGGATTCGAGTAGAGTGCCGCAACAGCCTGCTGCAGCTGCTGCGGCGTGGGAGGCTGCTGCGACGCTGCAGATGCTGCGACGGCAGCTGCTGCGGTCTCCATCAGGGGCGAGAGAGGAGCAAAGCGAACAGAGCGGACATGGGTGGCGGCGTCGCAGCAGAGAGCAACTTGTCCATTGGAAGGAACGTTGGTAGAAGGATGCTCAGCGCCCAGCCTTCAATTTGTGCAATGAACGCTTCGCTCTCTTTACTTCCGTAAGCGCTTCGATCACAACGTACAGCAACAGGTATGCTGTGTTTGTTATGCCGGTCGAAGGGTAGATGGTGAATAGGGAAAGGTGCAGGACAGAACAATGTTTGGGAATTTGGGACACTTGAGCAATTTATGATTAGCACTAAGTGTACTTTGCTTACAAGTGTCGAGTTAGTTGAACACATGTTTACAATGCTGAGAATTAGAATGAGGTGTATGTTGTGCGATAGGAGTTTGAGCCGAGCGGCGCGTATGAGGTTGTGCCAAGAGTGGCTGCTTTAAGAAGCTCCACCGAGAAATCGGAGGGCTTAGAGAATGTTGAGGCGTGGTTCTAGAAAGATCCAACGCCATCTAGACGTCAATTGAACAACACTGAAGCATCGATATTGTTTGCAACACTTTTGTTGACTCTTCTCGAAGGTGGTCGAAGGTGGTCGAAGTTGTCTGAGGCTTTGAGAACAAAACGCCACCGAACGGAGCAGCTGGCCAAAATTCCCTCAACCAGTTGACGTAAAATCTAAAAGTTCCTGGAAAGTGGTTCATGAAAGTAATGACAGTAATGTCCACGCGCAAGTATTAGGGACTCCTGTACGTCTAAAATGCAACTGTCGCAAGCTAGAAGACGATTTCATACACCATGAGATACAGACAGCCTGCACGCAAGTGAACTGGAGGAGGAATCAAAAATGTATTGGAACGAATCATGTTGCAACTCTCAACCCCAATTGTTACCTAGGGTGGAACGTGGATAGTTCACAAGGATGAGGTGCGGAGCAGGAGATGATTTGAGGCATTTGGATAATGGATAACTTGTACTTAGCAAAAGGTGAACTTCTATGAAGAGGGTTGGAAGATTTGGGCACATGTATACAATGAAGAGAATCACAATGAGGTATATGTAAGGGTCTTTGGCACTTGAGCCAAGGGAAGCGGGCAACATCGCGTCGTGAGTAGTCGTGTCAAGAAAATCCACCACTAAGTCAAGGGGTTTCGACAATGTCAAGGCGCGGTTCTATAAAATTTTAACGCCAACAAGATATCTATTGAGCAATATCAAAACATCGATACAGTTCGCCATACTTCTGTCGACCAATCTAGAAAGGGTACTTCTCCCTTATACCCACTATTTCCGCAACTAATGTACAACAGACCCAAATTTCACAGAAATTGAATAGGGTTGCCCCTTTGGCAGAAAAATACTTCCAATGTCCAGAAATCCATAGGACGGCCATTGTTTAAAAATAATACTCTGGATGTCAACCGGTGAGTGAAGAGAACTTTTGTACCTCGCATACCCAATGTGATACTCTGCCGAAGTATGATGACAATATCGATACATTACCTGAGTCTGCATGACGGTTGAAAGACTCCTTACACCAATCTACTATGGAGGGACCATATGGATGTATTTTGTGTTTCAAAATGTAACATGTGAAATCGGCTGAAAGCCTTACATTTTCCCATAACTTGTTCTCCATCCATGTATTTTTCTATTTGTAAGAGTTTGTGTATCTCACTGTCTAGTATTCTACCTCTCTCATCCCTCTTTCCCTTTTTGCCAGAAATACTCTTTATGTCTTTGGATATCCCTTTCTATCTCAATTTTACCTGTCGGTGGACATCGACAGTCGATGGCCGATATCAACGGATTTTGGCAGAGGGGAAGGGTCCCCTCTGCTTGCCGATATCGTGGCTTTGGTGTCGATATCAGTATCGTCAGAAACCCCCCTCTCCCCCGCGCACATCCGTCCTCGATCCCACCTTCGCCCTCGTTCCCACCCTAGGCCTCGATCCCTCCATCGCGCACACACCCTCCCTCCCCACATGTCGCTCATGGACGGATGTGGGAAAGCACTTGAGAAGTGTGCGACTGGCAGGTATAAAGTCATTGCAAATCTACGAAGTGCAAGTTGTTTCGTGACAGACACTCCTACCCATTAAACGAAAGAACTCATCTGGTAAGTCCTAAAAACAGATAGAACTGTTACGTATTTAAATACACATATCCATAAAGGGAATAGTTGTTCCCTAGTTGCGCCCCAACTACGCCCTTCTTGCCCCCTACTTGCACCCTGGTTGCACCGTAGTTGCCCCCTAGTTGCACCCTAGTTGCACACTAGTTGGACCCTAGTTGCGCCCTGGTTAAACCCTAGTTGTGCCCTAGTTGCACCCTGCTTGCGCCCTACTTGCGCCCTAGCTGCACCCTAGTTACCCCCTAGTTGCACCCTACTTGCGTCCTAGTTGCTCCTAGTTGCGTCCAAGTTGCATCTAGTTGCACCCTAGTTACGCCCTACTTGCACCCTATTTGCATCCTAGTTGGACCCTAGTTGGGCCCTAGTTGTGCCCTACTTGCGCCCAAGTTACGCCCTTGTTTCGCCCTAGTTGCACCTTAGTTGCGCCTTAGTTGGGCCCTAGGTGCGCCCTAGTTGCGCCCTAGTTGCGCCCTGGTTGCGCCTCGGATGGACACTAGTTACGCCCTAGTTCTGTCCTAGTTGCTTCCTAGTTGCGCCCTAGTTGCGCCCTAGTTGCACCGTAGTTGTGTCCTACTTGCTCCCAAGTTGTGCCCTACTTGCGCCTTAGTTGCACCCTGGTTGCGCCCTAGTTTTGCCCTAGTTGCGCCGCACTTGGGCCGGAGCTGCGCTTTAATTACGTCCTAGTTGTGCCCTTGTTGCGCCCTACTTGCCCCCTAGTTGCGCCCTAGTTGCGCTCTATTTGCGTCCTAGTTATGTCGTACTTGCACCCTTCTTCCCTCCTACTTCCACCCTAGCTGCGCCTTAGTTGCGCCCTAGTTTCTCTTCAGTTGGGCACTAGCTATGGCCTAGTTGAGCCATATTTGAGTCCTACTTGCGTGTTAGTTGCACCCTAGTTGCGCCCTATTTGCACCTCAATTGGACACTAACTACGCCCTAGTTGCACCCTAGTTGTGCCCTAGTTACTCCCTAGTTGCACCCTGCTTGCATCCTAGTTGCGCCCTAGGTGCGCCATAGTTGTGCCATAGCTGTGCCGTACTTGCACACTACTTCCATCCTACTTGCGCCCTAGTTGGGCCCTCGTTGCACCCTAGTTGTGCCCTAGTTGCGTCCTAGTTGTGTCCTACTTGCGCCCTAGTTGCGCACTACTTGCGGCCTAGTTGCACCCTAGTTGTGCCCTCGTTGCACCCTAGTAGCGTCTTAGTTGCGCTCTAGTTGCATCCTAGTTGTGCCCTAGTTGCGCACTGGTTGCACCCTAATTGTGTCATAGTTGTGCCCTACTTGCACCTCATTTGGGCACTAGCTACGTCCAAGTTGCGACCTAGTTTCTCCTTAGTTGTATCCTACTTGCGCCCCAGTTACACCTTAGTTGCGCCCTAGTTGTGCCCTAGTTGCACCCTTGTTGCGCCCTTGTTGGACCCTAGTTGTGTCCTAGTTGAATCCTAGTTGCGCCCTAGTTGTGCCCTAGTCGCACCCTAGTTGAGCCCTAGTTGCGCCCTAGTTGTGCCCTAGTTGCGCCCTACTTGTGTCCTAGTTGTGCCCTAATTGCGTCCTAGTTACGCCCTAGTTATGCCCTACTTGCGCCCTAGTTGCGTGTTAATTGCACCCTAGTTGCGCCCTGATTCATTGATGCCCAATCACCCCAAATCAGTACACCTGCTAATGTGTGTATGAGAGAAAAACATATGGTGAGGATCCCTCCATGAAAGAAACCTAGAAAATGGACAATGTTTCTAGGAAGGTACTTGTTAGACTCATGTCCATACATAGTTATGTGTACATGAACACCTGAATTTCCATGACCTTTCTTCACAACAGGGTTCACTGAAATTATCACAAAGATTACAACGTGTACATTGTGTTGAAACTACTTAATCATACATTTTCTTCAAATGATGTATACATTGTGCACATTATACATTTTGTGCTGTTTGTGTAGTATTGAATCCTTACCTTCATTGTACTTAATTCTGCACGGGCGTAACGTGGAAGGTTACTATGCGTGCGGGATAGTCCGACCCTCAATGGGCTGGTCAAAGCACAATGTTCCTTCCGCTAACTGTCCATCGTGTCATCAACGTGGTACTACTCGAGTCTGCTCCCCCCTCCCTCCCACTCGAAAGTGTACTAGGATGGTGTATTCGAGAGTATATCTAGAGAAGCCTTCATTTTTAAATCGTTGTATTCGAATGGGCGTGCGGATATGCTGATACACAAGTCCAAACATACTTTGTTTACCTGAAACACTCCTTGATACAGTTTGCCGATACAACCGAGGGTTTTGTGGGGGGTGGGGATGGAGGGTTGTTCGGGTCCCCTTGTGGCAAGGTCTAAGTACACTAAACTGTCAGTGTACAGCCTTGAAGCCGGTTATGTAGACAAAGCAAGAGACATCAGATGCTTGACATCGACAGCTTACAAGTATTTGTTGTAGAGGTACACAAGTCAATTTTTTCATGTCTACCAGATACACTCCCAGCTACACTTTCGTAATACACTCTTCTACTTTGGGGGGGGTCCCTTTTTCCCGACCCCCCTCCCACCCCCTCCCCCCAGCACTTGAAAGTGTATTGGAGAGTATAGCTGGAGGAGCCTTCTTTTGTAAACTAGTTTATTTGGATGGAGGTGTAGACCTGCCATCACAAGTCCAAAAAAACTCTACTCCACCAATACACTCCTCTATGCACTTCCCCAATACACTACGGGGATTTGCGGGAGGGGGGGATCCACTTGGGGTCCCATTGTGGCGGGGTCAAAGTACACTGATTTTTTTTGTGTACAGTCTTGTAGCTGGTTATGTCAACAAAAGGAGAGACGTCGGATGCTTGACATCGACGACTTACAAGTACTGAATGTAGATGTACACAAGTTTGTTTTTCCTTTGTACTAAGGGTGAAATAGCCCAGATACCCATAAAAGACGAAGTGTGACTCTCATCCGCCCGTCGTTCGGAACAAAAGTAACGATCCGCCCGTCGCTCGGAAGAAAAGCAACCAGCCGCCCGTCGCTGTACAGGAAAGTAACCAACCACCCGTGGTACTTTCGCTTATCAAGGAGTACCGGCATCTGCGTTATATGCGTTGCTTCGTGGGCACGATGTTACTTTTTTTCCAATGAACTCGATTTTTGCCATTAATTTCCGCACTCCGTACAACGAGACGCTGCATGCACTTGAATGCGACTGTAAATGTGTCTACATATATTGACATGAAGTTGGTTCGGTGTGCATC
>SZWC01024495.1:16929-37409 GCA_023375785.1 Penium margaritaceum | reverse complement strand
TCGCACCACTCCGCAACCAGTTCGCACCACCCTGCAGCCACTCCGCAACCAGTTCGCACCACTCCGCAACCTGTTTGCACCACTCCGCAACCAGTTCGCACCACTCCGCA
Organism: Penium margaritaceum; assembly: GCA_023375785.1. Lineage (NCBI taxonomy): Eukaryota > Viridiplantae > Streptophyta > Zygnematophyceae > Desmidiales > Peniaceae > Penium > Penium margaritaceum. Next base: position 37,299 of record SZWC01024495.1, on the reverse strand, counting down.
ACAGGTTCGCACCACACCGCAGCCAGTTCACACATGTAGTACCAATTTGTGACGCTCTAGTGCCAAAGTGTGATGCTCTAGTGTTAAAGTGAGACGCTCTAGTGCCAATGTATGACGTTCTAGTACCAAGGTGTGACTCTCTAGTGCCACAGTGTGACGCTCTAGTGCCAAAGTGTGACGCTCTAGTGCCAAAGTGTGATGCTCTAGTGCCAAAGTGTGGAGCTTTAGTGCCAAAGTGTGATGCTCTAGTGCCAAAGTTGGCTCTAGTGCCAAAGTGTGACGCTCTAGTACCGAAGTGTGATGCTCTTCTGCCAAAGTGTGACACCCTATTGCCAAAGTGTGACGCTCTAGTGCCAAAGTGTGACGCTCTAGTGTCCAAATGTGAAGCTCTAGTGCCAAAGGGTGACGCTCTAGTGCTAAAGTGTGACGCTCTAGTGCCAAAGTGTGATGCTCTATTGCCAATGTGTGACGCTTTAGTGCCAAAGTGTGACGCTCTAGTGCCAAATTGTCACTCTCTAGTGCCAACATGTGAAGATCTGGTGTCAAAGTGTGATGCTCTAGTGCCAAAGTGTGATAATATAGTGCCAAAGTGTGAAGCTATAGTGCCAAAGTGTGACGCTCTAGTGCCAAAGTGTGACGCTCTAGTGCCAAAGTGTGACGCTCAAGTGCCAAAGTGTGACACTCTAGTGCCAAAGTGTGACGCTCTAGTGCCAAAGTGTGACGCTCTAGTGCCAAAGTGTGACGCTCAAGTGCCAAAGTGTGACACTCTAGTGCCAAAGTGTGATGCTCTTGTGCCAAAGTGTGGAGCTCTAGTGCCAACGTGTGACGCTCTAGTGCCAAAGCGTGACGCTCTAGTGCCAAGGTGTGACGCTCTAGTGCCAGAGTGTGACAATGCAGTGCCAAGGTGTGACGCACTAGTGCCAAAGTGTGACGCTCTAGTGCCAAAGTGTGACGCTCTAGTGCTAAAGTGTTTTGCTCTAGTTCCAAAGTGTGACGCTCTAGTGCCAAAGTGTGATGATATAGTGCCAAAATGTGAAGCTCTAGTACCAAAGTCCAACGCTTTAGTGCCTACGTGTGAAGCTCTAGTGCCAGAGTGTGACGCTCTAGTGCCAAAGTTTGACGCTCTATTGCCAAAGTGTGACGCTATAGTGCCAAATTGTGATTCTCTAGTGGCAAAGTGTGACGCTCCAGTGCTAAAGTGTAACGCTCTAGTGCCAATGTGTGAAGCTCTAGTGCCAAAGTGTGACGCTCTAGTACCAAAGTGTGACGCTCTAGTGCCAAAGTGTGATGCTCTAGTGCCAAAGTGTGACGCTCTAGTGCCAAAGTGTGAAGCTCCAGTGCCAAAGTGTGACGCTCTAGTGCCAGAGTGTGACGCTCTAGTGCCAAAGTGTGACGCTATAGTGCCAAATTGTGATTCTCTAGTGCCAAAGTGTGACGCTCCAGTGCTAAAGTGTGACGCTCTAGTGCCAATGTGTGACCCTCTAGTGCCAAAGTGAGACGCTCTAGTGCCAAAGTGTGACGCTCTAGTATTAACGTGTGACGCTCTAGTGCCAAAGTGTGACGCTATAGTGCCAAATTGTGATTCTCTAGTGCCAAAGTGTGACGCTCCAGTGCTAAAGTGTGACGCTCTAGTGCCAATGTGTGACCCTCTAGTGCCAAAGTGAGACGCTCTAGTGCCAAAGTGTGACGCTCTAGTATTAACGTGTGACGCTCTAGTGCCAAAGTGTGACGCTATAGTGCCAAATTGTGATTCTCTAGTGCCAAAGTGTGACGCTCCAGTGCTAAAGTGTGACGCTCTAGTGCCAATGTGTGACCCTCTAGTGCCAAAGTGAGACGCTCTAGTGCCAAAGTGTGACGCTCTAGTATTAACGTGTGACGCTCTAGTGCCAAAGTGTGACGCTATAGTGCCAAATTGTGATTCTCTAGTGCCAAAGTGTGACGCTCCAGTGCTAAAGTGTGACGCTCTAGTGCCAATGTGTGACCCTCTAGTGCCAAAGTGAGACGCTCTAGTGCCAAAGTGTGACGCTCTAGTATTAACGTGTGACGCTCTAGTGCCAAAGTGTGACGCTATAGTGCCAAATTGTGATTCTCTAGTGCCAAAGTGTGACGCTCCAGTGCTAAAGTGTGACGCTCTAGTGCCAATGTGTGACCCTCTAGTGCCAAAGTGAGACGCTCTAGTGCCAAAGTGTGACGCTCTAGTATTAACGTGTGACGCTCTAGTGCCAAAGTGTGACGCTATAGTGCCAAATTGTGATTCTCTAGTGCCAAAGTGTGACGCTCCAGTGCTAAAGTGTGACGCTCTAGTGCCAATGTGTGACCCTCTAGTGCCAAAGTGAGACGCTCTAGTGCCAAAGTGTGACGCTCTAGTATTAACGTGTGACGCTCTAGTGCCAAAGTGTGACGCTATAGTGCCAAATTGTGATTCTCTAGTGCCAAAGTGTGACGCTCCAGTGCTAAAGTGTGACGCTCTAGTGCCAATGTGTGACCCTCTAGTGCCAAAGTGAGACGCTCTAGTGCCAAAGTGTGACGCTCTAGTATTAACGTGTGACGCTCTAGTGCCAAAGTGTGACGCTATAGTGCCAAATTGTGATTCTCTAGTGCCAAAGTGTGACGCTCCAGTGCTAAAGTGTGACGCTCTAGTGCCAATGTGTGACCCTCTAGTGCCAAAGTGAGACGCTCTAGTGCCAAAGTGTGACGCTCTAGTATTAACGTGTGACGCTCTAGTGCCAAAGTGTGACGCTATAGTGCCAAATTGTGATTCTCTAGTGCCAAAGTGTGACGCTCCAGTGCTAAAGTGTGACGCTCTAGTGCCAATGTGTGACCCTCTAGTGCCAAAGTGAGACGCTCTAGTGCCAAAGTGTGACGCTCTAGTATTAACGTGTGACGCTCTAGTGCCAAAGTGTGACGCTATAGTGCCAAATTGTGATTCTCTAGTGCCAAAGTGTGACGCTCCAGTGCTAAAGTGTGACGCTCTAGTGCCAATGTGTGACCCTCTAGTGCCAAAGTGAGACGCTCTAGTGCCAAAGTGTGACGCTCTAGTATTAACGTGTGACGCTCTAGTGCCAAAGTGTGACGCTATAGTGCCAAATTGTGATTCTCTAGTGCCAAAGTGTGACGCTCCAGTGCTAAAGTGTGACGCTCTAGTGCCAATGTGTGACCCTCTAGTGCCAAAGTGAGACGCTCTAGTGCCAAAGTGTGACGCTCTAGTATTAACGTGTGACGCTCTAGTGCCAAAGTGTGACGCTATAGTGCCAAATTGTGATTCTCTAGTGCCAAAGTGTGACGCTCCAGTGCTAAAGTGTGACGCTCTAGTGCCAATGTGTGACCCTCTAGTGCCAAAGTGAGACGCTCTAGTGCCAAAGTGTGACGCTCTAGTATTAACGTGTGACGCTCTAGTGCCAAAGTGTGACGCTATAGTGCCAAATTGTGATTCTCTAGTGCCAAAGTGTGACGCTCCAGTGCTAAAGTGTGACGCTCTAGTGCCAATGTGTGACCCTCTAGTGCCAAAGTGAGACGCTCTAGTGCCAAAGTGTGACGCTCTAGTATTAACGTGTGACGCTCTAGTGCCAAAGTGTGACGCTATAGTGCCAAATTGTGATTCTCTAGTGCCAAAGTGTGACGCTCCAGTGCTAAAGTGTGACGCTCTAGTGCCAATGTGTGACCCTCTAGTGCCAAAGTGAGACGCTCTAGTGCCAAAGTGTGACGCTCTAGTACCAAATTGTGATGCTATAGTGCCAAAGTGTGATGCGCTAGTTCCAAAGTGTGACGCTCTAGTGCCAAATTGTGACGCTCTAGTGCTAAATTGTGGAGCTGTAGTGCCAAAGTGTGACGCTCTAGTGCCAGAGTGTGACGCTCTAGTGCCAAACTGTGACGCTCTAGTGCCAAAGTGTGATCCTCTAGTGCTAAAGTGTGATGCTCTAGTGCCAAAGTGTGACGCTCTAGTGCCAAAGTGTGACGCTCTAGTGCCAATGTGTGACGCTCTAGTACCAAATTGTGATGCTATAGTGCCAAAGTGTGATGCTCTAGTTCCAAAGTGTGACGCTCTAGTGCCAAATTGTGACGCTCTAGTGCTAAATTGTGGAGCTGTAGTGCCAAAGTGTGACGCTCTAGTGCCAAAGTGTGAAGCTCTAGTGCCAAATTGTGACGCCCTAGTGCCAACGTTTGACCCTCTAGTGCCAGAGTGTGAAGCTCTAGTGCCAAAGAATGATGCTCTAGTGCCAAATTATGAAGCTCTAGTGCCAACATGTCACGCTCTAGTACCAAAGTGTGACGCTCTAGTGCCAAAGTGTGACGCTCTAGTGCCAAAGTGTGACGCTCTAGCGCCAAAGTGTGACGCTATAGGGCCAAAGGGGGACGCTCTTGTGCTAAAGTGCGAAACTCTAGTGCCAAAGTGTAATGCTTAGTGCCAAAGTGTGATGCTCTAGTGCCAAAGTGTGAAGCTCTAGAGTGGAAGTGTGAAGCGCTAGTGCCAAAGTGTGATGATCTTGTGCTTAAGTGTGACACTATAGTACCAAAGTGTGACGCTCTAGTGCTAAAGTGTGAAGCACTAGCGCCAAACGGTGATGCTATAGTGCCAAAGTGTGATGCTCTAGTGCCAAAGTGGGATGCTTTAGTGCCAAAGTGTGACACTCTAGTGCCAATGTGCAAAGATCTAGTGCCAAAGTGTGACACTCTAGCACCAAAGTATGAAGCTATAGTGCCACAGTGTGACGATCTGGTGCCAAAGTGTGACGCTCCAGTGCCAATGTATGACGATCTAGTGCGAAAGTGTGAAGCTCTAGTGCCAAAGTGTGATGCCCTAGTGCCAATGTGTGATGCTCTAGTGCCAAAGTGTGACGCTATAGTGCCAAAGTGTGTAGCTCTAGTGCCAACGTGTGAGGCTCTAGTGCCAGAGTGTGACGCTCTAGTGCCAAAGTGTGAAGCTCTATTGCCAAAGTGTGACGCTCTAGTGCCAAAGTGTGTCGCTCTAGTTCCAAAGTGTGACGCTCTAGTGCCAACGTGCGATGTTCTAGTGCCAGAGTGTGAAGCTCTTGTGCCAAAGTGTGACGCTCTAGTGCAAAAGTGTGAAGCTCTTGTGCCAGCGTGTGACGCTCTAGTGCCAAAGTGTGACGCTCTAGTACTAAAGTGAGACGCTCGAGTGCCAAAGTATGACGTTCTAGTGCCAAAATGCGACTCTCTAGTGCCAAAGTGTGACGCTCTAGTGCAAAAGTGTGACGCTCTGGTGCCAAAGTGTGACGCTCTAGTGCCAACGTGTGGAGCTCTAGTGCCAAAGTTTGATGCTCGCGTGCCAAAGTGTGACGCTCTAGTGCCAAAGTGTGATGCTCTAGTGCCAAAGTGTGATGCTCTAGTGCCAAAGTGTGACACTCTAGTGCCAAAGTGTGACGCTCTAGTGCTAAAGTGTGAAGCTCTAGTGCCAAAGTGTGGTGCTCTAAGGCCAAAGTGTGACGCTATACTGCCATAGTGTGACGCTCTAGTGCCAGAGTGTGACGCTCTAGTGCCAAGGTGTGACGCTCTAGTGCCAAAGTGTGACGCTCTAGTGCCAAAATGTGACGCTCTAGTGCCAAAGTGTTTTGCTCTAGTTCCAAAGTGTGACGCTCTAGTGCCAATGTGTGATGCCATAGTGCCAAAGTGTGAAGCTCTAGTGCCAGAGTGTGACGCTCTAGTGCCAAAGTGTGACGCTCTAGTGCCAAAATGTGACGCTCTAGTGCCAAAGTGTTTTGCTCTAGTTCCAAAGTGTGACGCTCTAGTGCCAATGTGTGATGCCATAGTGCCAAAATGTGAAGCTCTAGTACCAAAGTCTGACGCTTTAGTCCCAACGTGTGAAGCTCCAGTGCCAAAGTGTGACTCTCTAGTGCCAAAGTTTGACGCTCTAGTGCCAAAGTGTGACGCTCTAGTGGCAAAGTGTGAAGCTCTAGTGCCAAAGTGTGACGCTCCAGTGCTAAAGTGTGACGCTCTAGTGCCAAAGTGTGAAGCTGTAGTGCCAAAGTGTGACACTCTAGTACCAAAGTGTGACGCTATAGTGCCAAAGTATGATGCTCTTGTGCCAAAGTGTGACGCTCTATTGCCAAAGTGTGAATCTCTATTGCCAAAGTGTGACGCTCTAGTGCCAGAGTGTGATGCTCTAGTGCCAAACTGTGACACTCTAGTGCCAAAGTGTGATGCTCTAGTGCCAAAGTGTGATGCTCTAGTCCCAAAGTATGACGCTGTAGTGCCAAAGTGTGACGCTCCAGTGCAAAAGTGTGATGCTCTAATGCCAAAGTGTGAAGCTCCAGTGCCAACGTGTGACACTCTAGTGCCAAACTGTGACGCTATAGTGCCAAAGTGTGACGCTCTAGTACCAAAGTGTAAAGCTCTAGTGCCAACCTGTGACGCTCTAGTGCCAAAGTGTGACGCTGTACTACCAAAGTGTGGAGCTCTAGTGCCAAAGTGTGACGCTCTAGTACCAAAGTGTGACGCTCTTGTGCCAAAGTGTGATACTCCAATGCCAAAGTGTGAAGCTCTAGTGCCAAAGTGTGACTATCTAGTGTCAATGTTTGACGCTCTAGTGCCAAAGTGTGAAGCTCTAGTGCCAACGTGTGATGCTCTAGTGCCCAAGTGTGATGCTCTAGTGCCAAAGTGTGACGCTCTCCTGCCAAAGTGTGACGCTCTAGTGCCAAAGTGTGACGCTATAGCGCCAAGTTATGAAGCTCTAGTGCCAAAGTGTGACGGTGTAGTGCCAACGTGTGAAGCTCTAGTGCCAAATTGTGATGCTCTAGTGCCAAAGTGTGACGCTATAGTGCCAAAGTGTAAAGCTCTAGTGCCAAAGTGTGACGCTCTAGTGCCAAAGTGTGACGCTCTAGTGCCAATGTGTGACCCTCTACTGCCAAAGTAAGACGCTCTAGTGCCAAAGTGTGACGCTCTAGTGCCGAAGTATGATGCTCTAGTGCCAAAGGGTGACACTCTAGTGCCAAAGTGCGACTCTCTAGTGCCAAAGTAAGACACTCTAGTTCCAAAGTGTGAAGCTCTAGTGCCAAAGTGTGACGCTCTAGTGCCAAAGTTTGACGCTCTAGTACCAGAGTGTGAAGCTCTAGTGACAATGTATGACGCTCTAGTGCCAAGGTGTGATGCTCTAGTGCCAACATGTCATGCTCTAGTGCCAAAGTGTGACGCTCTAGTGCCAAAGTGTGACGCTCTAGTGCCAAACTGTGACGCTATAGTGCCAAAGTCTGATACTCTAGTGCCAAAGTGTGAAGTTCTAGTTTCAAAGTGTGACGCTCTAGTGCCCAAGTGTGAAGCTCTAGTGCCAACGTGTGACGCTCTAGTGCCAAAGTGTGATGCTATAGTGCCAAAGTATGACGCTCTAGTGCCAAAGTATGACGCTCTAGTGCCAAAGTGTGTCGCTCTAGTTCCAAAGTGTGACGCTCTAGTGCAAAAGTGTGATGTTCTAGTGCCAAAGTGTGAAGCTCTTGTGCCAAAGTGTGACACTCTAGTGAAAAATTGTGAAGCTCTTGTGCTAACGTGTGACACCATAGTGCCAAAGTGTGACGCTCTAGTACCAAAGTGAGACACTCTAGTGCCAAAGTATGACGGTCTAGTGCCACAATGTGACTCTCTAGTCCCAAAGTGTGACGCTCTAGTGCAAAAGTGTGACGCTCTAGTGCCAGTGTGTGACGCTCTAGTGCCAAAGTGTGGAGCTCTAGTGACAAGGTTTGATGCTCTCGTGCCAAAGTGTGACACTCTCGTGCCAAAGTGTGACGCTCTAGTACAAACGTGTGACGCTCTTGTGCCAAAGTGTGTCACCCTAGTGCCAAAGTGTGATGCTCTAGTGCCAAAGTATGATTCTCTAGTGCCAAAGTGTGATGCTATAGTGCCAAAATGTGAAGCTCTAGTGCCAAAGTGTGAAACTCTAGGGCCAAAATGTGAAGCTCTTGTGCCAAAGTGTGATGCTCTAGTGCCAAAGTGTGACCCTCTAGTGCTAAAGTGTGAAGCTATTGTGCCAAAGTGTGACGGTCTAGTGCCAAAGTGTGCGGCTCTTGTGCCAATGTATGACGCTCTAGTGCCAAAGTGTGTTGCTCTACTTCCAAAGTGTGACGCTAAAGTGCCAAAGTGTGATGCTCTAGTGCCAAAGTTTGAAGCTCTTGTGCCAAAGTGTGACGCTCTAGTGCAAAAGTGTGAAGCTCTTGTGCCAAAGTGTGACGCTCTAGTACCAAAGTGAGACGCTCTAGTACCAAAGTATGCATATGTCACTGACCATGACCAACGAGTTCCACTTAATGTGGTCAACGTTGACAACTCACAACACGATAAACAGATAGTCAGAGGGGGGTAACAATGGTTTGGAAGTACTAGCTATCAACTAGAAAGCACAAAGACCTTCAATACGTAGTGACACGACATGCTAACCATGTACGGTGACAAACCAAAGTAGGCATGTGTCACTAACCATGACCAAAAGAATTTCACAGTGTGTGGTCAACGTTGAAAACTCATCACACGAGTCACAAATGGTCAGAGGGGGGAACAATGGCTGGGGAACACTAGATATCAACTAGTAAGTACAAAGACCTTTAACAAGTAGTGGCACGGTGTGGTTAGCGTGCACAGTGACCAACCAAAGGATGCATACATCACTGACTATGACCGAATAAATCCACTATGTGTGGTCAACATTGACAACTCATAACACGAGTCACAAATGGTCAGAGGGAGAGACAATGGTTTGGGAACCCTATGTATTGACTAGAAAGGACAAAGAACTTCAATACGAAGTGGCACGGTGTGGCTACTATGCACACCTAACAACCAAACTAGGCATATGTCACTGACCATGACCAAAGAATATCAATATGTGTGGTCAATATTCACCAACCATAACACGAGTCACAAACGGTCAAAGGGGAAAACAATGGTCTGGGAATATCAGTTCTCAACTAGCAAGTACAACGACCCTCAATCAGTAGTCGCACGGTGTGGCTACCATGCACAGTGACCGAACAAAGTAGGAATATGTACTACCTGTGTGTGGTCAACGTTGACAACTCAAAATACGAGACACAAGTGGTCATAGGGGGAAACAATGGTTTGGGAACACCAGGTATCAACTAGCAAGCACAAGGACCTTCAATAAGTTGTGGCACAGTGTGGATACCATGCATGATGACCAACCAAAGTAGGCATGTGTCACTGAACATGACCAAATAATGTCACAATGTGTGGTAAACTTTGACAACAAATAACACGAGTCACAAATGGTTAGAGTGGAAGATAATGGTTTGTGAATACTAGTTATCGACTAGCAAGTACAAAAACATTTAATATGTAGTGGCACAGTGTGGCTACCATGCACTGTGACCAACCAAAGTATGCATATGTCACTGACCATGACCAAAGAATTTCACTTCATGTGGTCAATGTTGACAACTCACAACATGAGTGAAAGATAGTCAGAGGGGGTAACAATGGTTTGGGAAGACTATATATCAACTAGAAAGCACAAAGACCTTCAATGCGTAGTGACACGGCATGGTAACCATGTACAGTAACAAACCAAAGTAGGCATATGTCACTGACCATGACCAAAGAATTTCAATATGGGTAGTCAACGTTCACAACCCATAACACGAGTCACAAATGGTCAGGGGGGGAAACAATGGGTTGGGAACACTAGTTTTCAACTAGCAAGTAGAAAGACCTTCAACAAGTAGTGGCACCGTGTGGCTAGCGAACCCAGTGACCAACCAAAGGATGAATACGTCACTGAATATGACCAAAGAAGTCCACTATGTGTGGTCAACATTGACAACTCATAACACGAGTCACAAATGGTCAGAGGGATAGACAATGGTTTGGGAACCCTATGTATCGACTAGAAAGGACAAATAACTTCAATACGTAGTGGCACGGTGTGGTTACTATGCACACCAAGTAGCAAAACTAGGGATATGTCACTGACCATGATCAAAGAATTTCAATATGGGTGGTCAACGTTCACCAACCATAACACGAGTCACATACGGCCAGAGGGGGAAACAATGGTCTAGGAATATCAGCTCTCAACTAGAAAGTACAACGACCTTCAATTAGAAGTAGCACGGTGTGGCTACCATACATAATGACCGGCCAAAGTAGGCATATGTACTGCCTTTGACGAAAGAAATCTGCTGTGTGTGATCAACGTTGACAACTCATAATACGAGTCACAAATGGTCAGGGGGGGAAACAATGGTTTGGGAACACCAGGTATCAACTAGCAAGCACAAGGACCTTCAATACGTTGTGGCACGGTTTGGATACCATGCATGATGACCAACCAAAGTAGGCATATGTCACGGACCATGACCAAATAATGTCACTGTGTGTGGTAAACTCTGAGAACTCATAACACGAGTCGCAAATGGTCAGAGTGGAAGATAATTGTTTTTTAAGACTAGTTATCGACTAGCAATTACAAATACCCTCAATATGAGTGGCACAGTGTGGCTACAATGCACAGTGACAAACCAAAACATGCATATGTCACTGACCATGACCAAAGAATCTCACATCATGTGGTCAACGTTGACAACTCACAACACGAGTCACAGATAGTCAGAGGGGGTAACAATGGTTTGGGAAGACCAACTATCAACTAGAAAGCACAAAGACCTTCAACACATAGTGACACGGCATGGTAGCCATGTACAATGACCAACCAAAGTAGGCATATGTCACCGACCATGACCAAAAGAATCTCACAGTGTGTGGTCAACGTTGAAAACTCATAACACGAGTCACAAATGGTCAGAGGGGGAAACAATGGGTTGGGAACACTAGTTATCAACTAGCAGGTACAAAGACCTTCAACAAGTAGTGGCACGGTGTGGCTAGTGTGCACAGTGACCAATCAAAGGATGCATACGTCACTAACTATGATCAAAGAAGACCACTATGTGTGTTCAACACTGACAACTCATAACACGAGTCACAAATTGTCAGAGGGAGAGACAATGGTTTGGGAACCCTATGTATTGACTATAACTGACAAAGAACTTCAATACGTAGTGGCACGGTGTGGCCACTATGCACACCAAACAACCAAACTAAGTATATGTCAATGACCATGACCAAAGAATTTCAATATGGGTGGTCAACGTTCACCAACCATAACACGAGTCACAAATGGTCAGCGGGGGAAACAATGGTCTGGGAATATCAGTTCTCAACTAGCAAGTACAACGACCTTCAATCAGTAGTAGCACGGTGTGGCTACCATGCACAACGACCAACCAAATTAGGCATATGTACTTCCTTTGACCAGCGAAATCCGCTGTGTATGGTGAGCGTTGACAACTCATAATACGAGTCGCAAATGGTCAGAGGGGGAAACAATCATTTGGGAACACCATGTATCAACTAGCAAGCACAAGGACCTTCAATACGTTGTGGCACGGTGTGGATACCATGCACGATGACCAACCAAAGTAGGCATATGTCACTGACCATGACCAAAGAATGTCACTATGTGTGGTAAACTTTGACAACTCATAATACGAGTCACAAATGGTCAGAGTGGAAGATAATGGTTTGTGAATACTAGTTATCGACTAGCAAGTATAAATACCTTCAATATGTAGTGGCACAGTGTGTCTACCATGCACAGTGACCAGCCAAAGTATGCATTTGTCACTGACCATGACCAACGAATTTCACTTCATGTGGTCAACGCTGACAACTCACAACACGAGTCACAGATAGTCAGAGGGGGGGAACAATGGTTTGGGAACACTAGCTATCAACTAGAAAGCACAAAGACCTTCAATACGTAGTGACACGGCGTGGTAACAATGTACAACGACAAACCAAAGTAGGCATATGTCACTAACCATGACCAAAATAATTTCAAAGTGTGCGGTCAACGTTGAAAACTCATAACACAAGTCACAAATGGTCAGAGGGGGAAACAATGGGTTGGGAACACTAGTCATCGACTAGCAAGTACATAGACCTTTAACAAGTAGTGGCACGGTATGATTAGCATGCACATTGACCAACCAAAGGATGCATACGTCACTGAATATGACCGAATAAGTCCACTATGTGTGGTCAACATTGACAACTCATAACACGAGTCACAAATGGTAAGAGGGAGAGACAATGGTTTGGGAACCCTATGTATCGACTAGAAAGGACAAAGAACTTCAATACGTAGTGGCACGGTGTGGTTACTATTCACACCAAACAGCCAAACTAGGGATATGTCACGGACCATGACCAAAGAATTTCAATATGGGTGGTCAACGTTCACCAACCATAACACGAGTCACATACGACCAGAGGGGGAAACAATGGTATAGGAATATCAGCTCTCAACTAGCAAGTACAACGACCTTCAATCAGTAGTAGCACGGTGTGGCTACCATGCACAATGACCGGCCAAAGTAGGCATATGTACTGCCTTTGACGAAAGAAATCTGCTGTGTGTGGTCAACGTTGACAACTCATAATACGAGTCTTAAATGGTCAGAGGGGGAAACAATGGTTTGGGAACACCATGTATCAACTAACAAGCACAATGACCTTCAATAAGTTGTGGTATGGTGTGGATACAATGCAGGATGACGAACCAAAGTAGGCATATGTCACTGACCATGACCAAATAATTTCACTATGTGTGGTAAACGTTGACAACTCATAACACGAGTCACAAATGGTCAGAGTGGAAGATAATGGTTTGTTAATACTAGTTATCCACTAGCAAGCACAAATACCTTCCATATGTAGTTGCACAGTGTGGCTACAATGCACAGTGACCAACCAAAGTATGCATATGTCACTGATCATGACCAAAGAATTTCACTTCATGTGGTCAATATTGACTACTCACAACACGAGTCAGAGATAGTCTGAGGGGGTAACAATGGTTTGGGAAGACTAGCTATAAACTAGAAAGCACAAATACCTTCAATACGTAGTGACACGGCGTGGTAACCATGTACAGTGACAAACCAAAGTAGGCATATGTCACTAACCATGACCAAATGAATTTCACAATGTGTGGTCAACGTTGAAAACTCATAACACGTGTCACAAATGATCGGATGGGGAAACAATGGGTTGGGAACACTAGTTATCAAGTAGCAAGCACAAAGAATGTCAACAAGTAGTGGCAATGTGTGGCTAGCGTGCACTGTGGCCAAGCAAAGGATGCATACGTCACTGACTATGAACGAAGAAGTCCACTATGTGTGGTCAATATTGACAACTCATAACACGAGTCACAAATGGTCAGAGGGAGAGACAATGGGTTAGGAACCCTATGTATCGACTAGAAAGGACAAAGAACTTCAATACATAGTGGCACGGTGTGGCGACTATGTACACCAAACAACCAAACTAGGCAAATGTCACTGACCATGGCCAAAGAATTTCAATATGGGTGGTCCGTCAACGTTCACCAACCATAACACGAGTCACAAACGGTCAGAGGAGGACACAATGGTCTGGGAATATCAGTTCTCAACTAGCCAGTACAATGACCTTCAATCAGTAGTAGCACGGTGTGACTACCATGCACAATGACCGACCAAAGTAGGCATATGTAATGCCTTTGAGCAAATAAATCCGCTATGTGTTATCAACGTTGACAACTCATAATACGAGTCACAAATGGTCAGAGGGGGAAACAATGGTTTGGGAACACCAGGTATCAACTAGCAAGCACAAGGACCTTCAATAAGTTGTGGCACGGTGTTAATACCATGCATGATGACCAACCAAAGTAGGCATATGTCACGGACAATGACCAAATAATGTCACTGTGTGTGGTAAACTCTGACAACTCATAGCACGAGTCGCAAATGGTCAGAGTGGAAGATAATGGTTTTTTAAGACTGGTTATCGACTAGCAATTACAAATACCTTCAATATGAGTGGCACAGTGTGGCTACAATACACAATAACACACCAAAATATGCATATGTCACTGACCATGACCAAAGAATCTCACTTCATGTGGTCAACGTTGACAACTCACAACACGAGTCACAGATAGTCAGAGGGGGTAACAATAGTTTGGGAAGACTAGCTATCAACTAGAAAGCACGAAGACCTTCAACACATAGTGACACGGCGTGGTAGCCATGTACAATGACCAACCAAAGTAGGCATATGTCACCGACCATGACCAAACAAATTTCACAGTGTGTGGTCAACGTTGAAAACTCATAACACGAGTCACAAATGGTCAGAGGGGGAAACAATGGGTTGGGAACACTAGTTATCAATTAGCAAGTACAAAGACCTTCAACAAGTAGTGGCACGGTGTGGCTAGCGTGCACAGTGACCAATCAAAGGATGCATACTTCACTGAATATGATCGAAGAAGACCACTATGTGTGTTCAACATTAACAAGTCATAACACGAGTCAAAAATTGTCAGAGAGAGAGACAATGGTTTGGGAACCCTATGTATTGACTATAACTGACAAAGAACTTCAATACGTAGTGGCACGGTGTGGCTACTATGCACACCAAACAACCAAACTAAGTATATGTCAATGACCATGACCAAAGAATTTCAATATGGGTGGTCAACGTTCACCAGCCATAACACGAGTCACAAATGGTCAGAGGGGGAAACAATGGTCTGGGAATATCAGTTCTCAACTAGCAAGTAGAATGACCTTCAATCAGTAGTAGCACGGTGTGGCTACCATGCACAACGACCGACCAAATTAGGCATATGTACTGCCTTTGACAAGCGAAATCCGTTGTGTATGGTCAACATTCACAACTCATAATACGAGTCGCAAGTGGTCAGAGGGGGAAACAATCATCTGGGAACACCAGGTATCAACTAGCAAGCACAAGGACCTTCAATACGTTATGGCACGGTGTGGATACCATGCACGATGACCAACCAAAGTAGGCATATGTCACTGACCATGACCAAAGAATGTCACTATGTGTGGTAAACTTTGACAACTCATAACACGAGTCACGAATGGTCAGAGTGGAAGATTATGGTTTGTGAATACTAGTTATCAACTAGCAAGTATAACTACCTTCAATATGCAGTGGCACAATGTGTCTATCATGCACAGTGACCAGTCAAAGTATGCATATGTCACTGACCATGACCAACGAATTTCACTTCATGTGGTCAACGCTGACAACTCACAACACGAGTCACAGATAGTCAGAGGGGGGCAACAATGGTTTGGGAACACTAGCTATGAACTAGAAAGCACCAAGACCTTCAATACGTAGTCACACGGTGTGGTAACAATGTACAATGACAAACCAAAGTAGGCATATGTCACTAACCATGACCAAAAGAATTTCACAGTGTGCGGTCAACGTTGAAAACTCATAACACGAGTCACAAATGGTCAGAGGGGGGAAACAATGGGTTGGGAACACTAGTCATCAACTAGCAAGTACAGAGACCTTCAACAAGTAGTGGCACGGTGTGACTAGCATACACATTGACCAACCAAAGGATGCATACGTCACTGACTATGACCAAAGAAGTCCACTATGTGTGGTCAACATTGACAACTCATAACACGAGTCACAAATGGTCAGAGGGAGAGACAATGGTTTGGGAACCCTATGTATCGACTAGAAAGGACAAATAATTTCAATATGTAGTGGCACGGTGTACCTACTATGCACACCAAACAACCAAACTAGTGATATGTCACTCACCATGACCAAAGAATTTCAATATGGGTGGTCAACGTTCACCAACCATATCACGAGTCACAAACGTTCAGAGGGGGAAACAATGGTCTGGGAATATCAGTTCTCAACTAGCAAGTACAACAACCTTCAGTCAGTAGTAGCACGATGTGGCTACCATGCACAACGACCGACCAAAGTAGACATATGTACTACCCCTCACCAAAGAAATCCGCTGTGTGTGGTCAATGTTGACAACTCATAATACGAGTCACAAATGGTCAGAGGGGGAAACAATGGTTTGGGAACACCATGTATCAACTAGCAAGCACAATGACCTTTAATAAGTTGTGGCACGGTGTGGATACAATGCACGATGACCAACCAAAGTAGCCATGTGTCACTGACCATGACCAAATAATGTCACTATGTATTGTAAACGTTGGCAACTCATAACACGAGTCACAAATGGTCAGAGTGGAAGATAATGGTTTGTGAATAGTAGTTATTGACTAGCAAGTACAAATACCTTCGATATGTAGTGACACAGTGGCTACCATGCACAGTGACCAGCCAAAGTATGCATATGTCACTGACCATGACCAAAGAATTTCACTTCATGTGGTAAACATTGACAAATCACAACACGGGTCACAGATAGTCAGAGGGGGGTAATAATGGTTTGGGACGACTAGCTATCAACGAGAAACCACAAATACCTTGATTACGTAGTGACAAGGCATGGTAACCATGTACAGTGACAATCCAAAGTAGGCATATGTCACTGACCATGACCAAAGGAATTCAATATGGATGGTCAATGTTCACAACCCATAACACAAGTCACAAATGGTCAAGGGGGGAAACAATGGGTTAGGAACACTAGCTATCAACAAGCACATACAAAGACCTTCAACAAGCAGTGGCACGGGGTGGCTAGCGTGCATAGTGACCAGCCAAAGGATGCATACGTCACTGACTATGACCAAAGAAGTCCACTATGTGTGGTCAACATTGACAACTCATAACACGAGTCACAAATGGTCACGGGGAGAGACAATGGTTTGGGAACCGTATGCATCGACTAGAAATGATAAAGAACCTCAATACGCAATGGCACGGTGTGGCTACTATGCACAGCAAACAACCAAACTAGGGATATGTCACTGACCATGACCAAAGAATTTCAATATGGGTGGTCAACATTCACCAACCATAACACGAGTCACAAAAGGTCAGAGGGGTAAACAATGGTCTGGGAATATCAGTTATCAACTAGCAAGTACAACGACCTTCAATCAGTAGTAGCACGGTGTGGTTATCATGTACAACGACGAACCAAAGTAGGCATATGTACTCCCCTTGACCAAAGAAATCCGTTGTGTGTGGTCAACGTTGACAACTCATGATACGAGTCACGAATGGTCAGAGGGGGAAACAATGGCTTGGAAACACCAGGTATCAACTAGAAAGCACAAGGACCTTCAATACGTTATGGCACGGTGTGGATACCATCCACGATGACCAACCAAAGTAGGTATGTGGCACTGACCATGACCAAAGAATGTCACTATGTGTGGTAAACGTTGACAATTCATAACACGAGTCACAAATGGTCAGAGTGGAAGTTAATGGGTTGTGAATACTAGTTATCGACTAGTAAGCACAAATACCTTCCATATGCAGTGGCACAGTGAGGCTACAATGCACAGTGACCAACCAAAGTATGCATATGTCACTGATCATAACCAAAGAATTTCACTTCATGTGGTCAATATTAAAAACTCACAACACGAGTCACAGATAGTCAGAGGGGGTAACAATGGTTTGGGAAGACTAGCTATCAACTAGAATGCACAAAGACCTTCAAAACGTAGTGACACGGCGTAGTAACCATGTACTTTGACAAACCAAAGTAGGCATATGTCACTTACCATGACCATACGAATTTCACAGTGTGTGGTCAAGGTTGACAACTCATAACACGAGTCACAAATGGTCAGAGGGGGAAACAATGGGCTGGGAACACTAGTTATCAACTAGCAAGTACAAATACAGTCAACAAGTAGTGGCACGGTGTGGCTAGCGTGCACAGTGACCAATCAAAGGATGCATACGTCACTGACTATGACCGAAGAAGTACACTATGTGTGGTCAACATTGATAACTCATAACACGTGTCACAAATGGTCAGAGGGAGATACGATGGTTTGGGAACCCTATGTATTGACTAGAAAGGACAAGGAACTTCAATACGTGGTGGCACGGTGTGGCTACTATGCACACCAAACACCCAAACTAGGCATATGCCACTGACCATGACCAAAGAATTTCAATATGGGTGGTCAACGTTCACCAATAATAACACGAGTCACAAACGGTCAGAGGGGGAAACAATGGTTTGGGAGTATCATTTATCAACTAGCAAGTACAACGACCTTCAATGAGTAGTAGCACGGTGTGGCTACCATGCATGATGACCGACCAAAGTAGGCATATGTACAGCCTTTGACCAAAGACATCCGTTGTGTGTGGTCAACATTGACAACTCATAATACGAGTCACAAATGGTCAGAGGGGGAAGCAATCGTTTGGGAACACCAGGTATCAACTAGCAAGCACAAGGAACTTCAATAAGTTGTGGCACGGTGTGGATACCATGCACGATGACCAACCAAAGTAGGCATATGTCACTGACCATGACCAACGAATGTCACTATGTGTGGTAAATTTTGACAACTCATAACACGAGTCACAAATGGTCAGAGTGGAAGATAATGGTTTGTGAATACTACTTATCGACAAGCAAGTACAAATACCTTCAATATCTAGAGGCACAATGTGTCTACAATGCACAGTGACCAACTAAAGTATGCATATGTCACTAACCATGACCAAAGACTTTCACTTCATGTGGTCAAGGTTGACAACTCACAACACGAGTCACAGATAGTCAGAGGGGGAAACAATGGGTTGGGAACACCAGTTATCAACTAGCAAGTACAAATACCTTGAACAAGTAGTGGCATGGTGTGGCTAGCGAGCACAGTGCCCAGCCAAAGGATGCATACGTCACTGACTTTGACCGAAGAAGTCCACTTTGTGTGGTAAACGTTGACAACTCATAACACGAGTCACATATGGTCAGAGGGAGAGACAATGGTATGGGAACGCTATGTATCGACTAGAAAGGACGAAGAACTTCAACACGTAGTGGCACGGTGTGGCTACTATGCACACCAAACAACCAAACAAGGCATATGCCACTGGCCATGACCAAAGGATTTCAATATGGTTGGTCAACGTTCACCAACCATAACACAAGTCACAAACGGTTAGAGGGGGAAACAATGGTCTGGGAATATCAGTTCTCAACTAGCAAGTACAACGACCTTCAATCAGTAGTAGCACGGTGTGGCTACTGTGCACGATGACCGACCAAAGTAGGCATATGTACTGCCTTTGACCAAAGAAATCCGCTGTGTGTGGTCAACGTTGACAGCTCATAATACGAGTCGGAAATGGTCCGAGGGGAAACAATGGTTTAAAAACGCCAGGTATCAACTAGCAAGCACAAGGACCTTCAATAAGTTGTGGCACGGTGTGGATACCATGCACGAAGACCAACCAAACTAGGCATATGTCACTGAGCATGACCAAAGAATGTCACTATGTGTGGCAAACTTTGACAACTCATAACACGATTCACAAATGGTCAAAGTGGACGATAATGGTTTGTGAATACTAGTTTTTTACTAGCAAGTACAAATACCTTCAATATGTAGTGGCACAGTGTGGATACAATGCACAGTAACCAACCAAAGTATGCATATGTCACTGACCATGACCAAAGAATTTCACTTCATGTGGTCAATGTTGACAACTCACAACACGACTCACAGATAGTCAGAGTGGGTAACTATGGTTTGGGAAGACTAGCTATCAACTAGAATGCACAAAGACATTTGATACGTAGTGACACGGCGTGGTAACCATGTACAGTGACAAACCAAAGTAGGCATCTGTCACAAACCATGACCAAAAGAATCTCACAGTGTGTGGTCAACGTTGAAAACTCATAACATGAGTCACAGATGGTCAGAGGGGGAAACAATGGGATGGTAGCACTAGTTATGAACTAGCAAGTACAAAGACCTTCAACAAGTATTGGCACGGTGTGGCTAGCGTGCACAATGACCAACCAAAGGATACGTCAATGACTATGACCGAAGAAGTACACTATGTGTGGTCAACATTGACAACTCATAACACGAGTCACAAATGGTCAGAGGGATAGACAATGGTTTGGGAACCCTATGTATCGACTAGAAACGACAAATAACTTCAATACGTAGTGGCACGGTGTAGCTACTATGCACACCAAACAACCAAACTAGGCATAGGTCACTGACCATGACCAAAGAATTTCAATATGGGTGGTCAACGTTCACCAACCATAACACGAGTCACAAACGGTCAGAGGGGTGAACAATGGTCTGGGGAATATCAGTTCTCAACTAGCAAGCAAAACGACCTTCAATCAGTAGTAGCACGGTGTGGCTACCATGCACGATGACCGACCAAAGTAGGCATATGTACTGCCTTTGACCAAAGAAATCCGCTGTGTGTGGTCAACGTTGACAGCTCATAATACGAGTCGGAAATGGTCCGAGGGGAAACAATGGTTTAAAAACGCCAGGTATCAACTAGCAAGCACAAGGACCTTCAATA
>SZWC01024494.1:9516-30842 GCA_023375785.1 Penium margaritaceum | reverse complement strand
CACACACACACACACACACACACACACACACATTTAGTCTTGAAATCCATACAGAATTTTCTCACCAAAACATTGTCATCGCTTCAACTTTGGGATTCCTTTCCTTGTATCAAGTTTTATGTTAGCCATTGTACCAAGCATTGTGATCTATAACAAACCGCCTTGGACTTGTGTTAATTCTGTAATAAAGATGTGTTTTCTGTTTTGTCGAGAGAGTCGGACTGACCCACAGAGTTTTGCGTGGTCGTTTGGTCACGGAAGATGCCGGCCTTCAGTTCGAGAAGCTCTCGTCTTATTTCGCCCACTGTCACCGGTGGTCCCGTCCACCGGTGACGGTGGGACCCCCCCAGGATTTATAGTTAATTGGTATCCTTTTATACACACGTGGACCTCTGTATTAGCTCACTTGTATTCTTAAGGTAGTTTATTGGGGGTTTTCCAGTGTAGGGAAGAAGGGGGGAGGGGGGAGGGAGGAGAGGGAATAGTGTAAGGAGAAAGTGTATGGGGTAGTGCATCAATGTCTGGGTGGTAAGTGTGTCGTATTCATACACATGTGTATTGCATACATGGAAGTCTTCCTCAGTGTGATCACTGACAGGGAGGGGAGGGGGGGGGAGGTGGGAAAAGTGTATGGGGCAAGTTTGTGGGGTAGTGTATCACTGTCTAGGTGGTGAGTGTATCACATGAATACACATGTGTATTGTATAGTTGGATGTTTTCCTTAGTGTGAGTGATCACTGATAGGGAGGGAAGGGGGGGAGGAGGGAAAATGTATGGAGAAAGTGTATTCATACACATGTGTATTGTGGAGCTTGATGTCCTCTTTGGTGTGGGTGATCATTGATGGATATGAGGGTGTCAGAAAGTGACAAAAATAGGTTGCTCGATAAAAATTATTTGGCATATAATTAGCGTAGGTGATGTTTCACAGGTTCCAACGTACTTTACGGAACTCAATCGAAGTCCGTTTGAGTGAGATATGGATTTCCAAAGTTTGGAGATCATGGGTTGGGTTGAACTGACGACCTGAACACTTTGAGCTCAAAAGGCGGCAGGATTATTGGCCAGGACGGCTGAGAGCGGGCTTCAAGGGGAAAAGACGGCTGGAGGACCTCCAGGAGACTTCAAGGAAGGAGCAGTCCATGATTACTGGCCGTGCAGGTCTTGCGAGATATCATTCTCATGTGTGACAAGGTGAATGCCGCTCATCCCGCTACGCTAGGAGAGTGTGCTAGAGGGTCAACTTTGACAGAGTGGATCTCACTGCTCCCTTGGCCCAATGAGGCATATAAGGGCTTGCTAGAAAGCTGTAATATTTTTTTTACTCAAGAGTCAGTTCAGACATTTACATTCTCTCTAAACCTACATTCGTTTCCGTAATTTCTGTATGTGCAACCTGCAACTCCCTCTCACAAATAGTTGGTCCTACCTAGGCGGGTCTTGTTGAGCCTGATCACATCCCTGAGTACTGCCCCAGTTTCTATCAGTGGTATCAGAGCTAGAACAAGGCTTTGTCTCATCCTTGAGGCATTCCTCGCACCCTGTTGTGTGAGAGAGCCATTTGTGGGCTTAACGTTACACTACCATGGCGACATCCGCTTCTGTAGTGGCCGGCATCAACAATGCCAAGTTCAAAGACAAGAACTTCTTCAGCTGGAGGAACAACATGAAGATGGTGCTGATGGAGAAGGGTCTCTTGAGCCAAGTGGATGAGAAGGAGAGGGAACCAGTAAAAAGCTCCCTCTCTCTTGGCGAGGCCCATACCTATCGCGAGAAGCGTGACCGCGCCCTTGCAACCACCTACCCCACCTCTCCGAATGGCAGCAACTCCTTGTCCGTGGCATCCTCACGCCAAAGGAGGTTAAAAAAAAAATGTGAGTCCACTTATGCTTCCAATTCAATCCTCATGAACATGCATCTGCGTCGTCGTTTTCACACTGTGAATATAGACGAGTCTGGATCCATGATTGACTATATCAACATGGTGAAGTCTCTCACTGACCAGCTTGCTGTGATTGAGGACCCTGCTCATGCTAACCATCCTCTCTGGCCTTCCTAGCAGCTACACTCCTCTCATTGTTGCCCTGGACCAGCGCGGCGACAAGCTCTTCCTCAACGATGTGGAGGAGAGCCTGTTGTTTGAGGAGGAGCGGCGCAAGGGAGAGGAGGGTGGAAGCGGACTGGACATCGCTCTCATCACCAACTCTGGTCATGGGGGTGGTGCTACACCAACCAGGGACAACAGCGGACAAGGGAAGAAGAAGGGAAACTGCCACTACTGCAAGAAGCCGAGCCATTGGGCGCGCGAATGCTAGAAGAAGAAGGCGGACCTTGCGACTGGAGTGGGAGAGGAAAAGCATTCCGACACTTCCGCGAACGCAGCAGATTGGGAGAGTGGCTTCATGACCACCATCTGGGTCCTGCACGTCTCCAACAACACCGCCTTCTTCTAGATCATCGACTCGGGAGCCACCCGGCACATGACGTGTCGCCGGGAGTGGTTCATCATCTACACCGCCATCGAGCCTCGTCGGGTGTACATTGGGGGACAATCATGTAAAAATGGCGGTTGGGGAGGGTGAGATTGTGTTTTGTGCTTTTGTTGAGAGCAAGCACGAGGAACGTCATGTGAAGGGGGTACTCATGTTTTGGTGCTGGCAGCTAACCTCCTCTCTGTATCATCTCTCATCTCTGAAGGCATGCAGGTTCGCTTTGAGTATGGTGGCTGCACCATCTCTGCAAGTGCGGGGCATGTGCTTGCAAAAGCAGACAAGGAGGACGGTCTTTACTGCCCCTACTTGGCGTCGGAGAAGGAAGCCGACTCATCGATGGCGGCAAGAGAGGGAAAACACGACATCGGCCTGTGGCACCGCCAGCTCGGTCACCTCGGCTTTGGCACCATTATCTCCATGCACCAGATGGTCCGCGGCCTGGAGCTCAAGGGGGTGAAGCAGCCTGGTGCATCGGCTTGTGAGAGCTGCATTGAAGGGAAGCAAACCTGTGCTCCTTTCACGGGGGAAGCAAAGGGGGCGACTGAGCTTCTCTCACTCATTTACTCTAATTTGTGCGGTCCCATGCCATCACAGTCCTTGTCCGGTAAGTTATAATTTGTCATGTTCATTGATGACAAGTCAAGGAAAACATGGGTGTCCTTCTTGGCTGGTAAGGATGAGTACTTTGGTGCTTTTAAGGTGTAGATTGCTACTACACAGAATGAGAGTGGCAAGCAGTTGAAGGTGCTTCACACCGATGGTGGAGGAGAGTACCTCTCCAACGACTTCCGCACCTTTCTCAAGCATTACGGGATCAAGCATGAGGTCACTCCACCTGGAACACCGCAAATGAACGGCGTGGTTGAACGTGCGAACCGCACACTCATGGAGCGTGTTTGTAGCATGCTTCAAGACGCGGAGCTCCCACCAACCTTCTTGGTGGAAGCGGTCAACACCGCAGTGTACATGAAAAACCGGAGTCCCAAGTGCGCCGTACCGTTGATGACACCGGAGGAGGCATGGACGAGACGCAAGCCAACAGTGATGCACCTGAAAGTATTTGGGTGTGGCGTATTTGTGTACATGCCTACTGGCAGCCGTAACAAGCTGGATACAAAGTCAGTGAAGGGCGCCTTCCTCAGCTATGACACCATGGGATACCATCTCTACAACCTCACAACACACAAGATCATCCGCAGCCGTGACGTGGTCTTTCAAGAGGACGTGAAGGGCTGGACTTGGAGCCCTATGTCTGCAGTTCCACTTGCTCCTGCACTTTTACCTGAAGTGGGAGACGTTCCGGTAGTAGAAGAGGACGGTGTGGAAGATGGCGGTGACAGTGGTAACAAAAAGGAGGTGAAGGGAGCTGAGAAGGAGAAGGAGCCAACAGCCAAATCTGATGAGGAGGAGTAACAAAACGACGTACAGTAGCTACCACGACGGTCCGCACACATCAACAAAGGTGCAAAGGACATTGAGGAGCCGCTGAGGCGATCCGAGTGCCTCGCAAGGAAACGGAGGCCACTGAAGGAGCTCGTGAACCTGTGTACTTTTTCATCTTCACAGGAGTCCTCTGACCTCGAGCTTATCTTCCTCACCATCATCGCTGATCCATCAACATTTGTTGAAGCCATGCGTAGCGCAAAGGCGGCAGATTGGCATGCCGCAGCAGAAAAGGAGTATGGTACGCTTATGAAGAATGGCACCTGGACCCTCGAGGAAGCTCCACGTGGCAGCTGGATGATCGGATGCCGGTGGATCTTCAAGTGCAAGCGTGGTGCGTATGGTAAGGTACTCAGGTACAAAGCACAGTTGGCTGTAAAAGGGTATGCACAGACTGAGGGTGTGGATTACAATAAGACATTCGCATCTGTGGCAAAGTTCCCATCCATCCTAGCGATCCTCGCTCTTGCTGCTGCTATGGACAGGGAGGTGCACCAAATGGATGTGACTTGTGCATTTCTGAATGGTGACCTTGAGGAAGATGTGTACATGGAGCAACCAGAGGGGTATGTGGTGGATGGAAAGGAGGATTTGGTGTGCAAGCTTGTGAAGGCCCTCTAGGAACTGAAGCAAGCCCCGCGAGCATCGTACGACAAGATTGATGAGCAGCTGGCTGGACTTGGCTTTGTGCACGATGAAGCTGACCATGCACTCTATGGGCGCACGCAAGAGGCAAGCCAGGTCACCATCTTGCTCTATGTTGATGATCTGCTCATTGCATCTGACTCCAAGTCTCTTTTGGACGATGTGAAGCACTCCCTTGCTGCCAGGTTCGACATGAAAGACATGGGAGAACTTAGCTACTACTTTGGCCTTCAAGTCAAGCGCGACCGGCAGCAGCAAACTTTGGAGTTGTTGCAGTGCACATACGTGAGCAACATCGCCAAGCGCTTCAACATGGCAGGAGCGTGTAAAGCAGCGACACCACTGGAAGTGGGAGCAAAGCTGAGCATGATGCAGACTACCCGCAGCATGCAAGAGAGCAACCGCATGGAAGCAGTATCGTACCAAGCAGTAGTTGGGAGCCTCATGTATGCAGCAGTTGGCACGCGCCTCCACATCAGCCAAGCAGTGGGAGTTCTCAGTAAGTTCTACGCAAACCCGGACGTGCCGCATTCGGGGGCAGTCAAGCGCGTGCTGCGCTACCTCGACAGCAGCAGCAGCCTTTGCCTCACCTTCAACGGTAACAACAACCCCATCCTCATTGGCTACAGTGATGCAGATTGGGGAGGTGACCTGGACACAAGGAGGTCGACAAGCGGGTTCGTGTTTGTGCTCGGGGGAGGTGCAATCAGTTGGAGGAGCAAGAAGCAAGAGTGTGTCGCCCTCTCCTCCACTGAAGCAGAGTACATCACCCTGAGTGAAGCAGCAAAGGAAGCCATGTGGCTGTGTGGGCTGCTAGCAACCCTTGGACAGTAGCAGACCACAGCCACCACCATCTACTGTGACAATATGAGCGCCATTGCTCTGACGAAGAACGCCGAGTTTCACGGCCGCACCAAGCACATCGACCTGCGGTACCACTTCATCCATGAGCTTGTGGCAATGCAGGTGGTGCAGATCAAGTTTTGTTCTTCAAACATGATGTTGGAAGACGTCTTGACCAAGCCGCTGGCAGCGCACCGCTTTCAGCAGCTGAGGGGATAGTGCGGACTTGTGTGATTTTTATTCTCGTAAAGTGGGAGAATGATGGATATGAGGGTGCCAGAAAGTGAAAAAAATAGGTTGCTCGATAAAACATCTGTCATAATAGTTATATAGAGGATGTTTCACAGGTTCCAGCGCACTTTACAGAACTCAATTCAAAGTCCGTTTGAGTGAGATGTAGATTTCCAAAGTTTGGAGATCATGGGTCGGGTTCAAGTGACGAACTGAAGACTTTGAGCTCAAAAGGCGGCAGGATTATTGACCAGGACGGCTGAGAGCGGCCTTCAAGGGGAAAAGACGGCTGGAGGACCTCCAGGAGACTTCAAGGAATGAGCAGTCCACGATTACTGGCCGTGCAGGTCTTGCGAGACATAATTCTCATGTGTGACAAGGGATAACTATCGTTTATCCCGCTAGGCTAGGAGAGTATGCTAGAGGGTCAACTTTGACAGAGTGGATCTCAGTGTTCCCTTGGCCCAATGAGGCATATAAGGTCTTGTTAGAACATGGAGTATCCCCTTCACACGACGTTCCACGCCGTGTGATGGACGTGGGCTCTGTAAATATGGAGTACTACGTGAAGTTGGACTATGCACAGTGCCAGGCAGCAAGGAAGGTCTAATTCTACAAGTAGGCCTAGAGCAAGGGAGACGCTAAAGACCGGCGTAAAGAAATCCATGTGGATCTCAGTGTGCAAACCCATGGACTACAAGTACATGGGTGGTATGTTGAATCCTTTTCAATTATACGTTACAAGACAAGGAATGGACAAATGTGGAATGTTTGATGTCAATATGAAAAGAGAATGTCATGTTACCACCTTGAGCAACATGACCTCATTATAAAAAAGAAGTCCATGTCATCTACAACTATTCCTTGTCATCAACCAATAGTGAAAGAACCTCAGTCTCTATCCATTCCTCCCTTCATGATACGCCGTTGGGCCGGGTTCAACCCCCGGGCTGGTTTTTTTGCTCGGGTACCCCCCAGGTTGGCCGCTTCAGTCGGTTACTACCAGGGGGGAAGAAACAAACCAAAGTCCAGCACAAGTCATGGTGCGAGAACAATAACACAACCTATATTAAGGGGGCTTTGAGAGGGTCACGAGTGATGAGGGGGGATAGGTTCTTCCACACGCTTCAACGTCGTCCCAACGACAAATGCATGTTCAATGTCAAAGGGTTTGACAACTAGGGCCCTGTCTTAAGTACATAAAAGTAAACGTCGCAAGGCATGGTTAACATGCTAGCGATGAGGGTTTTTTGCCACATGTG
Source organism: Penium margaritaceum (assembly GCA_023375785.1). NCBI lineage: Eukaryota > Viridiplantae > Streptophyta > Zygnematophyceae > Desmidiales > Peniaceae > Penium > Penium margaritaceum. Next base: position 23,926 of record SZWC01024494.1, on the reverse strand, counting down.
GCGACAAACACTGCCGGCCATGGGAAATTAACACCGTATGGCGAGAGATATTAGCGTACTAAAAAGAAGACAGGTGTATCTGAAGGAAAATCTTCCAGTGAAGACAACATACACGCGAGTGAACCAGGCAATGTGTAAATACACGTGCGGAAACGATTCTGACATACTATACATGTAATAAAATGTCATCGAAACCGTCCATATTGAAACAAGTTTTATATACTTTCAGAGGAAATCCATTATGACAAAGTAGAATGAAGTGCCAAACAAAGCTTTCGACTATGTCTATTTGCTGGATTGAAAATCCAAATGGACATAATCACATACCGAATTATTCTATGCCTGATTTTGATTCAATGCAAGTGAACAAGTAAGCTTCACTCTGAAAAAGTTATAAATGAGGGTGAATTTTGTGCTACATACATGCAATTACCCAAGTAGTTCTTTGGCAAAAGAAGATTGTACTTCACAATGCTTTCAGAACCATCATTCAAGTTATCTTCCACTCTGTGTGGAAGAAAGTTAGGACAGAAAGATTAGATACCCACCATGTCGAAAATTAAAGTTGGTGTGCCCGCACCCTAAAAAATTGGAATGGCGTACCCAGTACGGACCAAATTAAAGACGATATATCCACTGGTCGAAAAAATGGAACGACGTATCCACGCAAAAGCTATGTCGTCACTACATGAAATGTAGCGATGACATCAAGCTCCTCGAACAATCACAAATCCCTCTTTCGAGGTGTTTGTGATTATTCGAGGGAGGGGTTTGCGTGGGGTTTGCGTGGGGGGTACGAGACACCCCTGTAAAGCGAAGGCATCTGCTGGGCCCCGCTACCGCGGGGCCTAGCAGATGCCCGCGCAAAAAAAACCCTCAACCCTGAATGTAATTTGGGGCTGGGTTTGAAAGTGTTTAGTATGCAAACCAGGCTGGTTTGTGTGCCACGGGAAAAAATGTCGAATATTGAAATGGGCGTTTTCGCTCGATCGCGATGGAGCGATGACACTTTTGTTTTTTTTTCCGACGTGCAAATCCCCTATTACGATGTAGGGTTTTATGATTTGCGCAGGCTCCGCCCGTGCAAAAAATAGAAAAACCTTAAATCGTAATGGGGCGTTTGCACGTCGAAAAAAAAAGGGTCATCGCTCCATCGCGATCTCACGAGGGAGTGACGGTCGTGATCAAGGGACGATCACATGACCCTCGTCGCCATGCTTGATCAGCGTAGCATGTGGACAATCGAGCATGGAAAGCGAGAGCCGTATACATCATTCGTTTTCTTAAACAGGTGGGTATGCCATTTCAGAATTGAGACTGGCGGGCATGCCAGCTTAATAGTTAGTGCGGTGGGGGCATCCGACATATTACACCCCAAAAGTTATGAATAAAACGTTTTCCGTTAAAACCATTAGAAAATGGTGAAATTTTGGAAAACACTACTTTCTTAAAAAAGAGAAAACAATACGTAATGTTCTAGAATATATGCATTACACCAAAACATCTAGGAAATAAAAATAGAAAGTTTAGAGGAATTACATTTAGGGTGTATCATTATCTCTACTTCAGTAAGTACACTCACGATCAATTTTTTACAATGTTTATCAAGAAATACATGCAAAAAATCTGTTGATGAATCCAAATTTTGCAAATTTCATAACATATCCGTCGATCTAGATATTCTGTAACACGGCGGGTGAAGCGAGATGCGAGCCTCTATGGGTGAGTGAGTCATCGGGACCCGATTGCTCATGGCAATTGTGCAGGTTGATCGTGGAGATTAACTTTGCCGTGAAGTGAAGTCTCTCACAAATGACTCCTCTCACAAGCATGCCCCGACCAAGGTCGGGGCACTGAGTCCATTCTCGTCATAGGGCAACCCAAGAGGGAAGATGGAGGATAATATTTTATCCATCCATTTTGTCGACAGGTTGACGCGATTCCACTAGATACATTTCTCTCATTGAGTCAACCAGTTAAACTGTATTATGTTGTCCACGTAGAAACCCTAAGTTTCCGGTGTGATTAAGGATGGGGAGGTGGTGGCAAGATATCTTCGCGCGTGCGAGGGTATTTTTCCACCACTTGATGCCCGTCGTCTGATGGCGTGGCCAACACGTTTCTAAAATCGTGTTCGCCATACCACCGAGTGGAGGTGGAACTCGGTGGGGTGGTCCCGTCTGAACGCCCGTCGGTGGCTCCTCGCGTGCCCCCTCGTCATGGAAAAGGGCCTCGTGAGGAGCCCCTTGATGGCTGGGGACCCTTCGCGATGTCGCATTGGGTCATGCCCAATGCGACAGCGCAAGCCCCGCATAGCCCATCGCGAATAGTCACGATGAGCTCGCGTTCCATCGCTGGAGGTTGCGAGACCTCCACTGACGGCCGGTGATTGCGAAGCACTATCCGGTCGCCCTCTCGCAAGGAGGAAGCTTCTATGAAGCTTTCTCTTCGTGAGGCTGGTCAGCGAGGGGTGCCCCTCGCCGTCCAATGACCAAAGTGGGGAATACCCTTGTTTTTCAAAGCATAGGACACGTCAGACCATTTTAGGAATAGTGGTGCCTGCCTATGTCACGTAACAAAGTGGCATAGTTCATGCTAGGTTTGTTACATATTGAATTCTTAAATTATAATTTTCTAAACTCAGAAAGTATAACTCAAATATTTTAGGATAAAATATACTGTCTCACAATGAGAATGATTTATTTATGGAAAGATTTGTGAGAGGTGCCTAGTAAAACCCCCCTCTTGACACGGACTGCCTCCCGTTGGAAGCCTTACCTGGATGATGCTGTGGCGCTTCCTGGTTGTTCGGGGAGGCCTTTCTTGGGGTCGCCCTCCCATCAGATGTCGTGTGAGGGCCCTGTTGATTATCGTCATATTTACACATTGTCCATTATTGAGCAAAACCGACGGATGAAGGTATGAGTTTTTCCGTCGTTTACCGAAACGTGTCACCACCTATAGGAAAAAATATTATGTAGACTAAACAACACTGATGAGTCAAAAGGGCCGCTCACCCATCACAAGCCAATGAGAGTCGTTGATTGGACCACCCGATTCTTCGTCGTACGATGCCTAACGCACGGACTGGCGAAAACTTATATGGGTTACTGCCGGTCGTAGGAATCGCATGGTCTGTGCTTTGATGTTTCTCGCGGTCGCAATAGGTCTGGGTACTCTTTGTTCAAACGTGAGGATTGAGGTTGTCTACACTAAAAACATTCAAGCTTGCAGATCATAGTGTACGCAATGTACGAATCCAACAATAGTGGGACCTCCTACGTCTGCGGTTTGGTACTAGGCATAAGCTTAACATGATAATCCAATGCCAACATTTTGGAGATACCAGCATTTGAATCAAGCACCTACTATCGCCGTTATTTGACCCTGTCACTTTTGGTCTAGGCGAGTCGCAAACCATGCAGTTTGGATATGTTCGCCCTTTATCTATTTCTGAACAAAATTATTCAAGTATTCATCTGACGTTTTGGTATTACAATAAAAGTTTCTTTCACATTTGTATTTTCATTTGCTTTCCTAATAATCTCTTCGTACCACAAAAGATTTTAACTTCCTTAATGTCCCAAAATGCTGAGGGTGCCTTTGTTTCCTTTCAGTTGGAATACATTATCCTTATTTCTCTAATGCCATCCATTGTCACATATTTTGGTTCTCTTTCCACGCATTGCCTTCCAAAAAATTGTGTCAAAAATCTGTATTTGACCCATGGCCTCATACAGGATGGATGTGCGATTGTGTAGGCATCTTGGCCAACTTTTTTCATATGAGAGCTGCTTTTTTTCGCTAAGTTGGACCTTGAAGTCAATTTCCATACGTCATTTTCTTTCTGTTTATTTCGGATATCAAGTTTGGCTCAAGTTTGTGATGATGACGCTTATGGATACATCATGTACGCGCTCAGATCCTTCGTCTTAAAAGATGTAGCACAGAAAGGCGACCGCTTGCGCGTGATTCAACGTGCGTATAGAACGTTCAATTCATTAATGCGCGTGTATGCACACATGCTCAGATTATCATGCGTGGATTATGTCTTCACTGAAATTCTTCGGGTATCATACCGGATAGCGTTATTTAGCAACGGTAAACCCGTCACAGTTGTATGCGAGTACAACTTGCTTTATCGCAACAAATACTTACAATGCAATTTTGGCCTCCTTCACACCGAATTAAGTGGAAGTGGTCCATTACATGCGCGAAGCATGGGTTTAGCACGCATTCAAATGCGCAGTTTGTGACGTGACTTCAAACACGCTCACGTTTGATGGCGCACCTTGTGCCACCGGTGGATTTCATTCAAGAGTGACGTGAATCCAAACCTGGTACTAAACATGAGCTGTTGTTTTTTTCCGATTTTTTATGCACGATCACTGGCAAGGCACATGGAGGAAAAAGCGGACAAACGAGCTACATGAGCATGTTGGAAAATTAACTTCTTCTTGATGCGTTTTGAGTCGCCGATGCAAGTTGCTAGGCGTTGCTACACACATTGGGGGTGTAGCAACTCGTAACAATGAGACGAGCGCACATAACTTCTTTTCCCCTGTTCCTGATAGTGGAACTGAAAATAATAGTCAACGTTGTTAAGAATTTGTCAGAAGACGTACAAAAAGTGTTCAACATGAAAATCTGTAAGATTTCATTGCTAAGCCTACCGGTGTGATGGGGAAGTCCGTAGCAATTCATCCCGTTCGTATGACGTAATTTACCATGCACATCGGACGGAAAGGAGCCATTGCTACGGGCCATTATGAAGGAGGCCGCCTCCATGAAGTAGAAGGATGCCTTCTTTGTAGTAGATTGAGGGGTGGTTTGGATTGCACCACACGACCCTGCTGACTCGGTTTCTATGGCCACACAATGACGTGCCACCATTGACCAAGAATGCTTGTGTGGTCAACGGTGCTTGCAATCATTTGTCATCATGAGAGTCGCTTTGTTGTCTCTCCATGAATGCGGATTTAATTTACCTCCCTCATCAGTTGAGCAGTCCATTTCTTTTCGCGAACTTCTTCTAACATCCTAGTTTGGTCGTGGGAGCAGCATTGCATACGTAGGCGTAAACAAAAGCGGAGCCCACAAGTAGTTTCATCCCAAAAAATCTTCTGTATGGCCGTCGGGCAAGCCAAACATCCATTTGGCTCATTGACCACGTCATGTGGCCAAAAAGTGGCCGTGTGGTGCAATACAAACCCCAAAGTTTTCATCTGGGGCCCGTCTTCCCTGTAAATTAGCCTTTCATGGAGCCCGCGCGCCGACTTTTAGACGCAACGCGCGTATTTACAGGTTCGGGGCCCTTGCAAAAAGAAACGTCTCACGAATCTTGTTTCCTACTTGGCGGGTCTTCATAGCAAAGGCGGGAGATGCCGCACGCTAGGTGGGCAGATCATGGTCATGAACTCGGCAAAAACCACGTTTGAGGTTTTTTTTCCCGAAGCTACTTGGGAAAGGGCTAAAAACCGTGAACCCGGGGTGAAGGGAATAAAACAAACCTCAAAGTACAGGGTTTGTTTAAAAAATTCTCTTAAAACAATATTTACTTTGAATTTGAAATTTAACATTTATAAAAAACCAATTTTCATGTTAACAACAGGTGTAATCCCACTTAAAGAACAAATCTTATGCATGTTCTACCCTTCATTTGCAAGCAAAATGTTTTTCATCCGTAGAATTTCAGTTAAATGAATCCAATGATGGTATAGGTCATATGCCTTTACTAATATTCTGAAAAATAATTCTATTATTGTGATTTAATCCTGTGCCATTGGAGAGTGTGAATGAAAACATCCTTAACTTATGAGGAACATTGAATCTTTGATATTTCTACTTAGTTCATTCAATTCTAAATATTCCACTCATATAAGTGAAAATATGAAAGTTGCACATTTTGAAAACATAATATGACATAACATCATTGGATTCTTTGAATTGAAAATTTATTCATGAAATGAATTTTGATCGTAAATGAAAGGAAGGTCATGCATGAAATTTTTTTGTTAAGTGAAGTTACATATTTTTATATAATGCAAACTGGTTTTTTCTTGATATTACATGTAGATTTCAAATGAAATGTTTATTTTAAATATTTTCTTGAATAACACATGTTGTTTAAGGTTTGTTTTATCCCCTTCAGCCCGGGTTCACGTTTTTTAGCTCTTGCCCAAGCAGCTTCGGGAAAAAAACAGGTAAATTGCCCATATAATCCTAGTTTCTGCTCTGTCCTAATAGGAGGTGTCGGATCTAGGCAGATGACGAAGTTTTGGACCTACCTGGATCCTAGCCTATCCAATGCTCAACCTTGATAGCGATGATCTCAGAAGTAATCCAACCTGAACGGCTGAATCATTGTCTTGCCGCCGAATCAATTCTGGCCGTCATTTATTCAGAAAACGTTTTCCCTGCTTGTTTGTGATATACTCAGGCACTAGCCTCGACACATTCACGAAGGTTTGAACGCAGGTCCTGTTATGTTCTTTGTAATTAGTTGGGTTCAGCAAGAACGAGTCACAATTTAACATCCACAATATTATTATATTTTAGCATACACATTGCCCTTAAAAAAATCTTTGTTTAACCGGCATACCAGGTAGTTCTCTAATGTCAGGTCGGAGTTTGGCGCTTATGAGATTCGCCGACGCAGTTTGCCATGTGTTATTGCTGGCCTTCACATGTTTTTAAACATATTTTTTGGAACAATCGCTCGCCTTTCACACCTGTCCTCATCGTCGCAAATTGTCGTAGCGACTGGTCAGGTCGTCGCCTCGGACATGTTTCCTAGAAAAATACCTCAAATGTGGTTTTCGGATGGTTCATGCCCATGATCTGTCGAGACTATTTGACCTGGTGTGCGGCATCTCCCGCATTCACTATGGAGACCCGCCAAGTAGGAAACGAGATTCGTGAGACGTTTCTGTTTGCAAGGGCCCCAATTCTGTAAATACGCGTGTCGCGTCTAAAAGGCGGCGTGCGGGATCCGTGAAAGGCTAATTTACAGGAAAGAAGGGCCCCAGATGAAAAAGTACGAATTCAAACCACCCCTCAACGTCGTGGAGACGCAAGACACCGACCGCAGCACCTATGGCGATGAACCGACGACATTGATATTGATATTGATTTTGATTCTAGGGTTGGAGTTGTCACCCGCTCGATTTGTGAATTTATGTTGATTTTTGGAAGACAAGGGACGGGTTCGAAATCGCGGGACCGTAGTCCCTCTTCCGCATTTTTCGCGGGGTTTTATTGTCCGGACATTACGGCGATGCATACTGATTTCACGAACGGGAATCAATCGCCATGCCATTTAGGACCAATCACCCCAAATCCATGTACCCATAAAACAGTGCATTCTACATAGTACCATACACGTGAAACTTCCAAGTAACTTTCCACAACAAAGCCATTTCACGCTAGTACCTTCGTAGATACTTCCTAGATATAAAAACTCACATCTTTTATATGCTTTTTCTTATCAATCAACCATCTACTCCCGTCTTCATGTTTGAATGCTTTTTCCATTGAAGAGAAAAATGTACACTCACCAAATGGTGTACCATCACTCTCTCTCACATATTAGAACTTTCTATGTTCTTTCACCCCCTCGTAGTCACTCAAAATTAAGTACACTAGTATACATTTCTCTATACAATCCTCTCATCAGGCCCTACTCCTCCGCATAAACACTCTCTTCATACACTTTCCACCACACACCCACCCCCTTTTCCCGCCTATCCACCACCAACTACATCACTGTACATAATGTACACTAATGCATGGTGTTGACTACATCCTACTCATCCATTCACGTACCTCCATATGCACTCCCCACATCCATTTCCCACCTTCCCCCCTCCGTTCCTACCCCCCCNCCCCCCCCCCCCCCCCCCCCCCCGGGAGGGGGAGGGGAGGTTGGGTGAAAAGTGTATGAGGAGAGAGCATGTGAGAGTGTACAAAACTATGTATGGAATGAGACTAAAAATGTACACTAGTGTATGGATGATAAATGAGCCCACCACCATCTACATCACTGAATATAATGTACACTAGTGCATGGTATTGACTGCATCCCAATCATCCAGCCACGTACGTCCACATGCACTCCCCACATGCACTTCCCACCTCCCCCCCCCCCTCGGGAGGGGGGGGAGGGGAGGGGGAGGAGGGGGGATTGGGTGAAAAGTGTATGAGGGGAGTGCATGTGAGAGGTTACAAAACTATGTATGGTATGAGAATAAAAATGTACACTAGTGTATGGATGGTCAATGAACCCACCACCATCTACATCACTGAACATAATATATACTAATGCATGGTATTGACTGCATCCCACTCATCCAGCCACGCACCTCCACATGCATTTCCCACATACACTTCCCACCTCCCTCCCCCCCCCCTCCGGGAGGGTGGGGAGAAGAGGGGGGATTGGGTGAAAAGTGTATGAGGGGAGTGCATGTGAGAGTGTACAAAACTATGTATGGTATGAGACTAAAAATGTACACTAGTGTATGGATGGTAAATGAACCCACCACCATCTACATCACTGAACATAATGTACACTAGTGCATGGTATTGATTTCATCCCACTCATCCAGCCACGCACCTCCACATGCACTTCCCATATACACTTCCCACCTCCTCCCCCCCCGGGAGGATGGGGAGAGGAGGGGGGGTTGGGTGAAAAGTGTATGAGGGGAGTGCATGTGAGAGTGTACAAAACTATGTATGGTATGGGAGTAAAAACGTACACTAGTGTATGGATGGTGAATGAGCCCACCACCATCTACATCACTGAACATCATATACACTAGTGCATGGTATTGACTGCATCCCACTCATCCAGCCATGCACCTCCACATGCACTCCCCACATACACTTCCCACCTCCCCCCCCCTTCCGGGAGGGTGGGGAGAGGAGGGGGGGTTGGGTGAAAAGTGTATGAGGGGAGTGCATGTGAGAGTGTACAAAACTATGTATGGTATGGGAGTAAAAACGTACACTAGTGTATGGATAGTGAATGAGCTCACCACCATCTACATCATTAAACATCATGTACACTAGTGTAAAATATTGACTACACCCCACTCATCCACCCACGCACCTCCACATGCACTCCCCACATACAATTCCCACCCCCCTCCTTGCGGGGGGAGGGGGGGAGGGGGAGTTGGGTGAAAAGTATATGAGGGGAGTGCATGCGAGACTACAAAAAACTATGTATGGAATGTGATTAAAAATGTACACTAGTGTATGGATGGTGAATGAGCCTACCACCAGTTGTATCACTCAACATCGTGTACACTAGTGCACAATATTGAGTATATCACACTCATCCAGTCATGCATCTCCACTTGCACTCCCCACATACAGTGCCCACCCTCCCCCCCCCCCTTCTAGGGGATGGGGGGTGGGTGAAAAGTGTACGACGGGAGTGCATGTGATAGTGCACAAAACTATGTATGGAATGAGTCTAAAAATGTACTCTAGTGTATGGATGGTGAATGAGCCCACCACCATCTACATNATCTCCACTTGCACTCCCCACATACAGTGCCCACCCTCCCCCCCCCCCCTTCTAGGGGATGGGGGGTGGGTGAAAAGTGTACGACGGGAGTGCATGTGATAGTGCACAAAACTATGTATGGAATGAGTCTAAAAATGTACTCTAGTGTATGGATGGTGAATGAGTCCACCACCATCCACATAACTGGACATCATGTACACTAATGCATGGTATTGACTACACCTTACTCATCTAGCCATGCACCTCGACATGCTCTCCCCACCTACAATTTCCTCCCTTCTCCCTCCCCTCCTCCCCCTGAGGGGCGGGGGGTTTGGTGAAGAGTGTATGAGGGGAGTGCATCAGCAATATCCACGGCTCTAGTTATCGTACACTAGTGCATCATTCCATCCGTGCTACACTCACAAATTCCTACACTCCCCCATGCACTCCCCACATACACTTTGTCCCTGGGCCCCCCTCCCCCCCCACCCCCACATGATACTAGCCAAACCCAAAGTATGTCGTACACTTGTGCACCATTCCACCCGCATTACACTCACAAATTCTTTCACTTCTCCATGCACTCTCCACATACACTTTGTCCCTACTCCCCTCCCCACCCCCACATAATACCAGCTAAACCCAAGGTATGCCAAACACTAGTACACAATTCTACCCGCACTACACTCACACATTCCTACATCCCCATGCACTCCCCACATGCACTTAGTCCCTAAGCCCCCCCACCCCCAGGCAATCCTAGGCAAACCCGAAGAATATCGTACACTTGTGCACCATTCCACCCTCACTACACTCACAGATTTTTACACTTCCCCATGCACTCCCCACATACACTTTGTCCCTGGGCCCCCCTCCCCCCCCACCCCCACATGATACTAGCCAAACCCAAAGTATGTCGTACACATGTGCACAATTCCACCCGCACTACACTCACAAATTCCTACACTTCCTTATGCACTCCCCACATACACTTTGTCCCTAAGCCCCCCACCCTTACTCAACACGTAGTCCACCCAGCCACCTCTAGCCCATGCGTCGGAACATTATTAACTGGTGTTCAACTTCCTAGAACCTTCCTTATAGACCATTTCCCTTCATACACACTTCATTGAGTGTATGAAAGTCCTTCGATTAACTCTACCTCCGCCATGCACTTTGATCTGCGATTTGACGACGCAGTACGTGCGATGCTTCGGATTTGGCTGAAATGTCGAAGTGTTAAAAGCAATGTTTTGAATGGGTTGCCATCGACGATCGGGTCTCGATTTGGTTGAAACCAATTTTCGGTGGAGGTTTTACCGTTAACGTCCTCATCACAGCAACTTCTACTGATTCTAGTGATTTACACACATGACGTTACCCAGACGTTGGGAGACATGCCACGTAGGCGCAGCTGGACTTCAAATCATGAAGAATTAGCGGGAGGGGAATGATTTTGCGATTGATTCTGGAGAACCAAAAAGGCGCAATCGCAAGCAGTAGCGAGCGCTCGCCAAACAGCTTGCCGAGCCGCCTCCCGCGCCGAGTCCTAGAATCAAAATCAAAGTCAATGTCACCGGTTCTACGCCTATGGTAAATCACAGAACCTCCCACGAATAGGGTGGTAGACGAAGATTCTACGCTGCCACATCACGTCAGGACTGGCCGCTGACTTCGCGTGCCTGGCAGCTGAACGGGCTCGACGATCACTCGGCCCTGAACCTATGCAGAATCAATGATTTTGATTCTAGGGTTTCCTCATTTTCCCTCTCGATCTTTGATTTTTCATTGGTTCTACGTGTAGGAGGGAAACGGTTCGAATCAGCGGGTCTGCAACTTGAAATCCGTCAATCTCGCGCTTATCAATCTCCGAGTTGGGTGGACAGCTGCCTTAATTTTTCCGGAGAACGGCTACATCCTTGTTCGTCCGTGTCCAGTTGCATGCACGTAGCGACGCTGGATAGCGATGCGACGCCGCTTCCACAAGGCGAACCTTCCGAACTTCCTTCTTTAATTTCCTCAATCGATGTGCAAAGGAAACTCAAATTCGCACGTCGATGTAGAATCGGATTTGGTGAAACGCGGTTTTAGAATGCTTTATAGATAAACGTCTTGATGACGGGCTTTCCGAATGATTGTTGCCGTTTCCGCAGAGAAGACGTTTCCCACACGTTGGGAAGCCTGCCACGTAGACCGACAGCCGACTAGAATCAGAAGAAATCAGCAGGAGTCATATGATTCCTCATTCGATTTCGCAAGTTTTTCTGGTGGATTCGGTTACAGTTGCGAGCTCTCGCAGAATTTTTTGCGTGCCGCCTCTCGCCTCCCTACCATAGAATCAAAATCAAAATCAATGCATCGGTTCAGGGCCCTCATCACCCTCATTCTAAATTTCAGCATTGCAATCCTGAGGGTTTCATCCCGACCAACATCAGAGTTGTTACGTTGGCTGTACACGATGTCGTATTCGTCCTTCGCACCCCTTGGAACTCGAGTTGGAACCAGCTCGATGTTGCCGCACTATCTCTCGTCATTCGGTTTCCAAGGACGGGGACAAGGGCCCTGAACCGATGCAAGAATCATTTATTTTGATTCTAGGGTTCATCGATTTCCCTCTCGATCTTTAGTTTTTGGTTGATTCTACGTGTACGTGGGAAACGGTTCAAATCAGCGGGACTGCTACTTGAAATCCGTCAATCTCGCGCTTATCAATCTCCGAGTTGGGTGGACAGCTGCCCTGATTTTTTGGGAGAACGGCTACGTCCTTGTCCATCCGTGTCCAGTTGTATGCACGTAGCGTCGCTGGATAGCGATGCGACGCCGCTTCCGCAAGACGAAGCTTCCGAACTTCCTTCTTTAATTTCCTCAATCGACGTGCAAAGGAAACTCAACTTCGCACGTCGATGTAGGTTCAGATTTGGTGAAACGCAATTTTACAATGCTTTATAGATAAACGTCTTGATGACGGGCTTTCCGATTGATTGTTGCCTTTTCCGCATATACGACGTTTCCCACACGTTGGGAAGCCTGCCACGTAGACTGCCTGCCGACTAGAATCAGGGAGTCATATGATTCCTCATTCGCTTTCGCAAGTCTTTTTGGCGAATCCGGCTACTGTTTCGAGTTCTCGCGGACGTTTTCGCGTGCCACCTCCCGCCTCCCCACCATAGAATCAAAATCAAAATCAATGCATCGGTTCAGGGCCAAGGTGGAGGATCGCCTCAAGGAGTGTTTTGCCACAGGACAGCAAGTCCTCGCTGTTGCTGCGGCAGCAGCAACTGCGGCGCAACAGCAGCACCAGGCGCAGCAGCAGAGGCAGCTGCAACAACAAGCACAGGGGCCTCGGATCGGGGCACATGCGAGTGCATTCGTGCGCTGTCGAAGCCGTGGAGGAGTGGAAAAGGGGAGGACTGGGAGAGGGGATGGTCCCGCACGCCGTGGTGGTGGGCGGGGGCCCATGCGGCGCGCTCGCCGCTATGGTGCTGGCAAAGCATGGTTTCACCGTGGACGTTTTCGAGAGGGATGAGGAGCAACAGCTGCGTCTTCCCTCGTCGCCTTCTCCTCCTCCTCCTCCTCCTACGTCCTCGACTTCTCCTTCTTCCTCCTCCTCCTCCTCCTCCTCCTCCTCACCCTCCTCAGCTTTCGCCTCTTCTTCGCCCAACCTTCCAGTGCCTGGAGCCTCGGAGGAAGAGTACGGGCTGTGGGATGGAAAGAACGGCGAGGGTGCCGAGAGCGAGACGGAAAGGTTCACGTACCCAATGTGTCTATTTCCGCGCGGCCTCGCTGCGCTGGAGACAGCGGGCGCAAAGCTTCCGGAAGGCGCATCTCTCGTGACTGGGTTCTACTACCACAGTGGCGCAAAGCCGTCCTACATGTGAGCAGCCGAATAGATGCTGAATCTTTTGGAATCTCTAGAAAAAATGGTGCAGTGAAAGATTCTTACGCCCCTTCAAGGGACTCCCTCGCGACTCTGTTCTACTGCCACAGTGGCCCAAAAGACAGCTCCGCTCCGCTGTCCACATCCCTCTCAGCCGAGCTTTGGAGTTGACCGGACAGTCGACTCGGATGCCGAGTTCGCTTGTTCGGTTCATTTTGACTTTGATTCGAACGTGTCTTTTCCAGATGTTTACTGACTGTGCGCCCGGCCCAAGTTGATATGTGGACAGCTCTGATCGCCTGTGGTCAACTGGGTGAAAACTCTGCTCAACCAAAATATAAGATTTTGGTTGAGTTTGGCCATAGTTCCCTCTCTCCCTCTGTATGAGATCCAATGCAGAGAGGGGGTACAACAGTCCCCATCCGATGGTAGCCCTCTCTCTTCGTCTGGAGCACATGCCCACATGCCACCTCTCCCTCCCTCACCCCCCCCCCCCCCCCCCCCCCTCACTGCTCTGCTACCTCGTCCGTGACCCACCCGATGCAGGCCGAGGTCGACCACGGGTTGGTATGTGGAGCGCAACGCGCTGGCTGCCAGTCTCCGACGGCAGGCGGCGCAGCACCCCTCGCAGAGCGTTGCTGTGCATCATGGGTGGCAGCTCCGAACCATCGACGGAGAGTGTACGGCGGCCACCTTTGTGAAGGTTGCAAGTGCGCGGAAGCAGACGGCGGCAGTGTCGGGAGCAGGAGGCGTCAACACTGGAGATGAGAATGGAGGTGGAGATGGAGGTGGAGGAGACGAGGTGCGCACGGTGCAGTTTGACCTCATCGTCGCGGCCAACGGCGTGAGGAGCGCTGCGCGAGTGCAGGCTGTACGGCACGACGCGTCGTAAGCACGGACGGGTTCATGCTTTGTGATGATTCCCCTAAGCCATGCACATTCATGGATCATCCCTGTCTCTCTATTCCCCCTTCGGCCACGCGTAGCAATCAGACACCTTTTCCTCTGGCTTGGGG
>SZWC01024493.1:11213-33147 GCA_023375785.1 Penium margaritaceum | reverse complement strand
GGGGGGGGGGAGGATCTGGGAGGGGGGGCGCGCTTGCAAGTCGTTGGACATGTAAAGCGATGAGGAGCTGGCACGAAGGGAGTTGATCATTGATCCGATGCGCTTTTGGTTACAGCGAGTCGCTGTTGGCGACCGCGACCCGGCAGACAACGGCGATGACAGCGCTGGCGGATGGCGGCGTGGTTGCTACACTGAGTCGCCGGAAATCAGCGAACTGACGGGAGGACAACGGCACGGGGGTCACTCGGCTGGCGGAGGACACGTGACGGACGTAGCGGATCAGGCACGGCCGATGGACAGCGGACGGATGGACACGGCGGACGTGGTGGAACAGTGCCGGCGCAATAAAAGCAATGGTCAAAAATCTCTTGCGCGTTTCGTAATCGCCATGGTGGTGGCGGTGGTAGCAAGCAATCATACACATGCAACGTGCCCTCGCCACGTCAGATCTGTCGTTTATTTCAGCCGGCTTCCTCCTCCCTTCCTCTCTCTCGTCCTCTTCCACGACTATCGCGTGCGGATGACTGTGGCCCCACTGAGGTAGGCGGGTCATTTTTTTCGTTTGGCAATGTTTTTTAGTATCCTTCGAAAACTGGCCGCGGCTCGGAGTCGTCACCCATATTTATTGGCCATAAAGTGTCGCTCGCTATCAGATTTGGCCATAATTGACTCCGCTCCGCAGCCTCCCTTACTGATTTAGCCATATTCAAGCGCGCGTCGGCTCCTCCTTTCAAATGTGGCCAAGAAGACGGCCGACGGAAAAAGGATCGCGCGAGCGAGCGATATTGACACAGGAAGCCCCGTAACCAATAGGAGAACTTCTAAAGCCATTCTTAATATCAATAGGTCCAAATAAGGACAGGAAAGGAGAAATATTAACCTTCTAGCACGATCCACTAAACAAAGAAGTAGAACCACAATGATAAGGAACATGAAACTACAGTGAGATTTTTAAGGGACTCAAAAGCATCTTACTTACTAGGATAGGTGATTGAAATCGAAATATAATTACTCGCCCTTAAATCAGTTATAAAATGAAGAAACATAATGTCCAAAACGAAATCATTCATGAAAATTATGGATTTAAGATTAAATTTATTTTTATAAAAAATAATTTAAACCACATGATATAAAATACTTAAGTATCACATCAAAATAAGATAACCTTTGACATCTAACCAACAGAATTTAAGTGAGATATAGGAACCAAAGTACATTTTTTTTGTACTTGAAACCAAAACAATATTTCAATTTATAAAAAAGTAAACCTATAAATTCATCCAATCGATGATTAATTCTTATTTAAATCTCCAAATATAATCTATTGTTCACATTAAAACATTTGTTCCATGATTTAATATTTATGGCTAATCAAGGGCTTAAAAACGCGAATAATCAATGAAATTTACAAAGTTTTGAAAACTTATTCTTAATTAAAGTTTATTTAATTATTAAATTTCAATGTTATTCAATAATTTCGCTGGTCTACCTTAATTTTCCAAATTATAATCAGGTTCTATTTATTAAAGGAATATAATATTTAATTATATCATATCATGATTTGATTTAATGGTGACTTTAGATCATTGACTTTAATTAATAATAATTTGCACATAATTTTTGAAATACAATTTATAAGATCCTTATTAATTATGGAAAATGTTACATGATCATGATTTTAAGCATTACTTATGCTTCTCCATGTGCTTATAGTTTGAATCATCACGCCAATTTTGATGAATAACATATTAATTTGGTTTCATTTTCAATCAAGACATTAGATTGAACTTGCATTTATAATTCAAGATTATGTGCTTTAAAAGGTGTGTATTTATATATTTTTATACATGAAAGCCAAACAAGCATGAAAGAGAGACATTAGCCACAGGGAAATGTATGAACTGATATAGAAGCAAACTTTTATTGTTTATTGAAAACATTTATGAATTTTTATGAAGAATTTTAGTTTACCAAATTTTCTAACCTGATGAAGGGCGAGTAATTATATTTTTATTTCAATCACCTATCCAAGTAACTAAGATGCTTTTGAGTCCCTTAAAACTCCCACTGTAGTTTCATTTTCCTCATCATTGTGGTTCTACATCTTTATTTATAAGAGTGTGCTAGAACGTAAATATTTCTCCTTTCCTGTCCTTGTTTGGACCTATCAGTATTAAGAATGGCTTTAGGAGTTCTCCGAGTGGTTACGAAGCTTCCTGTGTCAATATCGCTCGCTCGCCCGATCCTTTTTCCGTCGGCCGTCTTCATGGCCACATTTGAAAGGAGGAGCCGGCGAGCGCTTGAATATGGCTAAATCAGTAAGGGAGGCTGTGGATCGTAGTCAATTATGGCCAAATCTGATAGCGAGCAACACTTTATGGCCAATATGGATGACGACTCCGAGCCGCGGCCAGTTTTCGAAGGATACTCAAAAACATTGCCAAACAAAAAAAAAATGACCGGTAGGCGATAGAAATGGCCTCTTTGGGGAATGGGCGGAGGCATCTAAGGTACGGCTGGTAAACGCAAGAATGCGTTGCTGGGCCACCTCAACGATGGATTCCATCGAAGGGCAGTCGGTCCTGTCCGCGGTGTTTATGCCTTCAATTCGTCCATGTAGGGTGGCTCGACCCTCAACATCGATCCGCCCGGAAGGACTCTTTTGATACATTGTTCAGCGATCCTGGCGGGCCCCACAAAGCACACCAATGGCCGAACAGAATAATCCCAACAATCTCCGCTTCCGTCAATCATGTGTGAACATGCATAGATGGAAGCTCGATTCTTGTTCGCGATGGGCACAGGTTAGTCCGGACCTGACCGCCTGCACCGCTCCTCTGACCGCTAATAAAAATTGTTGGTAGGCAGGGTGAGGTGTATGGACAATGGAAGTCCACCAACAAAAGGTACGAAGAATTTTCCGATTGTGTTCAAAAACGGATTCCTGTGTTTACCAGCCGCACCCCTAAACTACAAATACGGAGCGTCTAGTAACCATCGGGGCCATGCCTGCAAACATGTGAATAGGCAGTGGGCAATTCACGCCACTCGTCTTTCGAGGCAACTTTTAGGGAAATCTCCTCTGAAATGCTTAGTGGATCGTGCATTGGAAAGTCAAAGCAACGTTCAGAATCCTTACACCACCTTTGCCGGCTGATGAACTATGTTTCCTCCTTCATATTCAGTCATAAAACAATGGAGAGTTTTATGATGACGTCATGAATATGAGTGGCGTGAATTGCCACTGCCTATTTACACGTTTCCAAGCACGGCCCGGGTTTAGCAAATCTTAAGAAAGGTTTGATTGGAGTTGTCCATATTTTCAAAGAAAAATGTTGTAAACTTCTCAAGAGTTAGAATCTCTTGTGATCCCCACACCCACGGGTGGAGTGCATTGCTGAGGGTACATCCGTAAAGTATGAGGAACTAGCATCGCAATATGCCATATAGAGCGAAGCTGCAGCGGTGCACGAATACGTTTTGTTTCACAGATGACGTCACCATGTTTCAAGAGCAGAACCTAAGGAGAAGAACACTGCTACATTTTCTTGTGCTTCTACATGATTACAAGGAACCATTCAATATCGCAATCGGATGTGGAATAGATATTCAGGGATCGCATTAAAAGTGAATACCAACTTTCATGGGGGCTTCGCATTGCCAATAAAGAAGTTAATATTTTAGATCACTCAAAAGGGAAAACCCGCTTTAAGTAAGGGAATATCTTTGGTCTATGTAGACCGTTCCCACCATCTTTTGAAGCTAACTTGGGTCGTAGTTCAGTCCAGACACGTTCGGGCGAGAATCAGCATAAACATCGTTTGAGCTGATGTAGATGATGTTTACATCAAGAGAGGAACCATGGTTGTGACGTGTAAAAATCTTGTGAGGGTGGTTTGTAAGTTTCGCACTGGAAATCTACCAGGCAGCAAGCTTAGATTTCTTGGTTGATGACTGTCTCATGTTGTCCCTCCATACCCCCATTACTACCTACTATTAACATCGAGCATCAAACCATATTTTATCGCACCATCCCTGAATGCACTCCACAATTTCATCAATTTGCCGCTCTCATAGTGCACGACACACCCTGAGTGCCCACCTGCCTGAAACCCTAAGGCACGCAAGTATGACCGAGCCTGCACGACACACCTCTACATTAGGCTTGAGCTCAACACCAGTTGCACATCCTCCATGGTTCCACCCCATGAATACAGTGTGATGGAAGGTGTCACAGACATGAAATTCATCATGAAACATCTCATTGTTTCACTAAGTATGTTAAACATCTAGGGGACACTTCCTAGCATGAAGTATCAGCGTGTGACATGGCCTTTATGTGGCAAATCATATGTAGAAGTGTTATTGAGTCATCAAGCAAATGCACTTTGTGTCTACAAGGTGCTAAGCATAGATCCTTGGTGAATTGAAATGGCGGTGTGCATACATTTTCATGTGTGGCTGACAAGTACGTGACACATCAGTGTGTAATAGTATGTCACCATGTTCTTAGCTCATATGGTGGTCAGCAAGGGACAAAATTTCCACGTCCATATCTTCCAAAAGCAAAAGGGGATTGTGGAGTGCCATTTTTGCTATGTGATAAGACATGTGTTGGAGATTACATTCATGGTTATACCCCAGGAAGACGCGTTATATGTTCAAAAGAATATTGCCCCCCTCAATGAGATTGATGCTGTGGTTTCAGAGTTGTGTGGGTGCAATCAATGGAACCCACACTTGTGCTTGGTTCCTTATCAATATGCAAGGACACTCTTAGAATTTTGAGGGATTGACAACCTTGAAAGTGTTCATTGCTCTCAACTTAAACATGGCAATGACATGGGTCCATGTAGGATAGGAAGTAAATTCACATGATGCTTTAGTTCATTAAGATGCTTGCTTCCATGTGTTTCAAGTCCCGGAGGGTAGATACTACCATTGAGCAACTAGATTTCCTTTGATCAACCAACTACTTATGCAATATTCTGGTGTGCATAACCATCGCTACAAGGATGGGAGAAAGGTAGATGTGTAGGAGCCCAAAAAACATGACATCTCTTCAACCTCGGTCACTTATGTATGCAAATAATTGTGTAATGTTTCATTACAATGTTGAAGCAAACATTGAAATCCTTGCCAACATGGAGGGTTTCTCTTTGAAGATGCAACAAAACCTTATGATGGTACGTAGTGTCTTACACAATCTGTTTCAAGTAGCGATGCAAAACAATGACTTTCATGTCAACACAAGCAATTTTGTGCTATGTAGTTTTGTAATAGTGAGCATGAAGATGAAGATGCCATACCTAAGGTCAGGGTATTTTGAGATCGTCTGGCCCAATCCATGCTTCTCTTATACACAACTAATGTAGCGTGTATCGCTAGCATCATCTACTATGTTATGAACATTTTAGTCTCAAAACCTTGGTGTATCTACTTCAATCCAAAGGTTTCCACGTTATTCTTGACATTAAATAAATAATCAACATCTCCAGATTCCTACTATTCTTCAGAAAAAATTCAATATTCATGAAACATTGAACTTCTGTTCATATACCACAAATAAGAGAGAAACCATGCGCGTGTTATTCTTTGCTTCTTAATAGTGTATCCTCTATTCCGTTGTGTGTTTCTTTACCATGCTTTGATGTACAACAAAACATGAGCCAAAATGGGTGAACTCACAACCTATGCAATAAATGAAACACAGTAAGATCCTTAGCATGGAGGCGAGCAAATGACCCTCATGATGTACACAATGCTCCATAGACCTGCACATGAAGAAACTTACAACCTTGTGAGTCATGTTAAGAAACTACCAGGTTTCACACAACACATAACTAGAAAACACAAGACAATGTTTAGTTTAAATTATATCCTTACCTTACTTGCATCATGACTTGTACAGATAAATTTTGGACTTTATCATACATGGATTCATCACAAGACGTTGCATGATTTGAGCCTTCTTGGCTGGCTCAATCCGCACACATGTGTAGGTGTCACCTGCATTCCTTAACCACACATTATTTTTTCCCTTGCGTACGTGCAAGGAATTATGTTGACCCAACACTAGCTTAGGCTAGCTATGCACCTCCACTCAAAAAAGCCCAGCCTCACCCTATGTTCACTCAAATTCCCTCCTTTAGGAGCAAGATGTACACCTATTACTCAACCCACCAGAACAAGAGCACCGCTTACAATAGTACCACAACTTACTACAACACTAAATGCTATACCCATAGAAGATAGAACACATTCTACGGCCACAACAGCACGAACAATTTTAGCACCACCTATACTCACAGCACAAACTTTAGGTTCAGCACCATGTGTGGTCACAACACCTCCTGCAACCACAATACTACCTACATTTCAAACATGACCCACAACTATAACACAACCTTTAGTCATAGCACCACCTACAGCAATTCATCACCTATAGCCCAAGCACTAGTTCTATCAAGATCACCACCTACACACATCACTATAACCTATAGCACCACCTTGAGCCGCATCAACACCTCACATAACTCATGGTGCTATAACATTTGTTGGTGCATGTCCATCTTCCCAATAACAATAGCATAACCAGCCATGTCACCACTAATGCATTACCCGCTCTACCAAAACAACATATGATACATGTAGCCACCAAAAACTATTGCACACCAGGTACTAACAACTGCACAGTCCCAAAAAACAACAGTGAACTCACCCGCCCCACCACCCAAAACACCATCCACGTCATCATTGGTGCAAAATACCACCATCTCATCTACTTGTTTGTGGATGTCCGCCATAGAGTTATCTACCACAATCCTAGGTAGGCCTTGCACAAAGGACCTCCTCATTCTAATGAAAGATTACAAATGTCTTTCTCTAATCTTGTGGCATACAAAAAGTAACTAACAACAGCTCCTCTCATTCCTCATCCACATTAGCCATAACATTTGAATCCCCAATATAGGGTCTAGTCCCCACCATTTCAAATTCCTCCCTCACTATTATCTCATAGTTCAAGACATTATTTGAAGAATTAATTGCTTAACCTATCAAAACCAAAAAACAGGGTGGTTATGTTACAACGCGGGAGAAAAAATGAAAGAAAGAAAACTAGAGGAGTGAGCTTTTCATGGATTTGGCTACCTACAGTAACCTAATCACTAGTAGCTCATCCCCGTTAATTATTTTTCTTTCATTACTTGTGACTTTGACTGGGTAAAGTTTTAGATGATAATGCATCTATTTACATTTATACATAAGGTATATTTTGCAAGAGGGGGAATAGTGGCACATGGGTTTGTAGACAAGAATGTACATGTGCACATGGCACATGATACATTCAAAAGCTGACTCAGATAAATATACCTCCAAGTTACACCAATCTTTACATAATTCTATGATGCAACCTTGCGAACATGGCATGTGTGTTCATGTAATTCGATACAACAAAAGTGATCAGAATCTTTTTCATTTGGTTATGCATTGGCTAGGCAAAACATCAGCATGGTTTCTAATTCCAACAAGTATGTAGGGTCTATTTTTCATCTCTTTCTATGATTCCGTTTTTGATGAAAAATACTACCTTTTTTGGACATCTCAATGATTAAAATGAGATTCTTAACTATCATAAGGGCTAGATATAGAACTCAAGATAATTCAATCTATTTCACTTGTGTGTATAAGTGTCTCCTTGTACAACATCATTCCAGGTCTATTTTTTGTGGTTGATGAGTTGAGTTTGTCAATGAATGGAGTTTTTTATATTAGTCTTCACCTCACTTCTCCAGGTCAAATTCTACCATACCAAATTTACATTTGATTTATGCCTTTGCATCTACAATTCACTATTCATGATCACATTTTGTGAGGGTGCTCCTTGCAAACCAAAATTTCCAAACTGAGATCCCACGATTTTCTAGATTCATTTTTCGGTTGCTCATGCACATCATTTCTAAAACGGCTAAATTAATATTCAAAACATCTGTACCTCAAGTGAGATCCAAAGTGAAATTTATCTTTGGTTGCACGCATTTCTTGCCATTGTAGGTAACATGTAGTGATCTCATTGTGTTTAAATTGTCAAATAGTGGTATCATAGCCTTCAAAAGGGCCATCGTTGCTCAAAACACATGTGCAAGCATATAGAGGACATGAGCTACAACAATTGCAACCATGGCCACCGCTTTGACCACATAATTCCTACAGCTTGGCGGAATAACTCTTGAATACGTTCAACCTCATCAACTGGAAATCCTACATATAAGTTCTTCCTTAAGGAACATGTACTTTGGGAGGTCCTGTTGGGAGAAATAGAGAATGCATATGCGTCATCATAACTAGAAGAGAAGGCATCAACATCTCCCTTCATAGCAATGTGTAGACAAGCATAGGAAGAAGTGGATGAAATTAAAGAGGAAGATAAAGTGACATAGAACAATTAAGAGGTTGTGATCTTGGTGAAAATAATTATTGCACCTTGTCTCATGTAAATTTTTTAACCTTATAAGCTTGTATGTAAATCCAGGAGGGACTACTGTCGGGTCTATGAGGTGAGCATTATGACTTAGCCCTTGATAATCCATCATCGCTTCCATAAACTACGCATGGGTAAGGATGAGACCATGCAAGTTTACATCATCAATGTAGATGATTTGGTACAAAACACACAAATGCACCAAAACAAAGGGATCGACATGGTCACATTCATTCTTCTTGAAGAAAAATCAAAGTCTTACCAATCCCTGGAAATGATATTGGAGGTGCACTTGGGTAAACCCAAAGATTGAGGAGGTCTCCACTAAGCTCTATTCTGAAGAGTGTATCTAAAGTTGCATGGTGAAATGGACAAGGACGTTTTTGTAAGCCACACGCAAGTGCACAAGGCTCCAAGTCTGTGCACCACCAAATAATGATGTTGGCGTGATAAATAATTGCAGTCTGATAACTACCTTGTGCAAAATTTCACCAAGTGGAAAGTATAATGTGCACATTTGAGGACCTTCTTCTGTTATTCAAAATCCAAATCATATGTAGTCACATCAATCTTCTATGAAAATGTATTGGTTTTCACGGCAAGCTTTGACATCAAAGCAATGAACAAGTGCTACATAGACTTAGGAGTGGCCAAAAACATCTCTCCACATCGTTAGATTGAGGTATTGGACATTTCCCAAAAAGAAGTGGCTTTTGGGAATGACGTAGTATTGATCGGAATAAGAGGGCAAGATGTGAATCGATGTGGTGCTCAAAGGGGAGTTGAGGATTATGAACCTCACATGAGTCAAACGATACAATAGAGTTTAGAGGACAAGACAAATATATATATAAGAAATGGGAGAAAATGGTTTGAAATCTCATGCATCCATCTGATAACGTGATTATTTCATCTTCTTGGTAAGCAGCTCTCCTAAAGAAGGCATGTCTTTACCCTTCCCTATCTAAAATGCCACACTTCTCAAAAATGATTTTCTCTAAAAGTAATGAAAAGAATTTGAATTTCTTTAGATTTTCTTACAACGTATGAATTTCATGAGGAATTGATTTCCTATTGGAAAACATTTTGCATACTTAGAGTACATTTAGAAGTAACACACAATCTTCACTGCACACAATTCTTCTTAAAAGGGTACCACTTGTCAAAATGTTGTCCTTCACCAACACTCAATGAGTTCACCCAATGCTAACCATGGAGGGAATAAATGTCGTTTAAAAAAATCCATAACCACTTAGGTAATTCCAAGATTAAGAGGAAACATCAAGAGAGGATAGGTAAAGGTCAACTCCATGTAACATTAAAACAGTGTGGTACGACAAAAAAGTGATTATTAACCCAAATGATCAACTTTTGGTAATTCTAAGAAAGCAAAAAAGTGATTGAAAACCCCAAAAATCAAAACAACCTTCACCTATTAACTGAAAAGGTTAGATGTGACCTCACCTCTTCCCTAAATCACCAGAGCACTCATTTGATGAATAAAATATTTCAAGCCAATTCTATGTAGTAAGGACCAATTGAACATGAGAAGGGAAACAACAATTTTTTATGAACATGGAAATTCAGGCTATTCATGTTGAAAATATTGTTGGATCCACGTAGTGAGTGTTCAATACCCTTATATTATCCATTCCTGAGATAAAAAAATGATGATATCCCTTTAAGAAGAATAATTATAACTTGAGTCGTTCCACATAAAATGATATAAAAGTAACAATATTCTTAAATTGACTTCAACTAATGAACATATGCAACAATAGTTTAAATCTCACATTAGATCTGAGGGAAGCGGCAGGTTAGGTGACAGGTCGGCCTTGTTCAGGTATCTGCTAGCCAACAATCGAGTTGGCCACTTGATAAGGCCACATGGCCTCAATGGCCAAGGCCTTCTGTGTCAATCCCTCACCCTCCCCCTCTCATCTTGACCTTTCCAAATTATCTAGGCAAGGGATAGAGAGAGAGAGGGGGGGAGAGAGAGAAATAGAGAGAGAGAGAGAGAGAGTGAGTGAGGCACTAAAGAAAAACGTGCCGGTAGAAAATGAGCAAGCATGCCTCTTGTGTTGTAATATTGCACCGTCACATCAAAAACAAAACTCAGTTTAGTGTTTTTATNCACCAGAGCACTCATTTGATGAATAAAATATTTCAAGCCAATTCTATGTAGTAAGGACCAATTGAACATGAGAAGGGAAACAACAATTTTTTATGAACATGGAAATTCAGGCTATTCATGTTGAAAATATTGTTGGATCCACGTAGTGAGTGTTCAATACCCTTATATTATCCATTCCTGAGATAAACAAATGATGATATCCCTTTAAGAAGAATAATTATAACTTGAGTCGTTCCACATAAAATGATATAAAAGTAACAATATTCTTAAATTGACTTCAACTAATGAACATATGCAACAATAGTTTAAATCTCACATTAGATCTGAGGGAAGCGGCAGGTTAGGTGACAGGTCGGCCTTGTTCAGGTATCTGCTAGCCAACAATCGAGTTGGCCACTTGATAAGGCCACATGGCCTCAATGGCCAAGGCCTTCTGTGTCAATCCCTCACCCTCCCCCTCTCATCTTGACCTTTCCAAATTATCTAGGCAAGGGATAGAGAGAGAGAGAGAGAGTGAGTGAGGCACTAAAGAAAAACGTGCCGGTAGAAAATGAGCAAGCATGCCTCTTGTGTTGTAATATTGCACCGTCACATCAAAAACAAAACTCAGTTTAGTGTTTTTATGAGTTCTATTTATAGAAAACGGATGTGAAATCAGGGTTTCTTGCTAATAGCTAGCTCTTTTGTTCCAATGATAAGGGCACATGGTGAGAACAGAAAGTGACCTTTGAAGACACAAAATATTTGAGTCTCCATGCATGGGTCGTTATTTACAATTACCCTCAAGAGTGATGTGGAGGGCAAACATTTCATGAAAGCTGTGAATGTTATCGTACCATTTTTTCTGTTAACTTCCTTCTAGAAGTCGGAGATGCAATGTGTTACAGTGAAATTAAAATAAGCACAACCCTGTCAACCAAGTGTGTGATAGTTAAAGTGGTTATGTTATGCACTAATGATATCGTGCAATTTCAACAGTAGTACAAATGGAAATGGGAATATAGTTTGAAACCTAAATCAATTTACTCACAGTGAATTGTGATATAAAGTTCTTAGAGAGCTCATTTTAATTCTGAAACATTTTCAACTTTTCTTCGTCACTGAGTAGGTATGTGGATTTTGGTGGATTTGGTGGCAATAGCATACGAGCCATTTTTAGGAGCTAAATTGGATTTTGATCATAATTTCCAAAGTTCTAGGGTCTGAAGACCAATGTCTATATTAGTGGAGGTTGAAACAATAATCTCGATATATGATCTAGTTAAACTCAAACCCGGATTTGGTCCATATCCCAGATTTAAGGTAGGAGGGGTTACTTGATGGAATAAATATTGCGTCACTCCTCCTCCCCTCTAATTTTCGGCAAAGGTCCTGTTACCACATGGTTGTGTCATGTGGATTTATATGGTTAAGGACGCATTTTTGGAAAAATTCAATATGAAGACTATGTTTATTCGTAGCATAGTTTTTCTCTGCCAAAATGGCTGAGGCAATCATTTGCCCACCCTCCTAAGACAACTACATAAAGGGCATACTTTTGGTACAGCAGTTAGTGGCAAACAACCTAGAGCTCTTATGGTGGGTATATCCCATCTCTTGATCACAATTTTTCCTCCTCCTAGGATTCCCTTCCTCCTTCTTTGACAAACATTTAGGCACAAAGTTTCTTTACAATCTCAAACTCTAACAAAATTTGAGGACACCAAAATTAGGGGAAAACAACCTTGGTATTTTTTGGATGCCTCCCCACAACCTTGGTCTCAAAGGGAGAAGTATTCAAGGAGACACAAGGCACTTTAAACAAAGTGAGGAGGCGGCCTTCAAGAACCAAGAGATAGTGAGAGAGAGAGAGAGAAATAGAGAGAGAGTGAGAGAGGGAGAAAGAGATTAAGAGAGAGAGAGAGAGAGAGAGAGAGAGAGAGAGAGAGAGAGAGAGAGAGAGAGAGAGAGAGAGAAGAGGGATAGGAAAAGAGCAAGAGAGAGGAGACAAGAGGGTGCGGGGGAAAGATGAAAGTTGGGACACCTTTCATCCATGGCCGCCTCCTCACTTTGCTTGAAGTGTCCTCTACTTTATAGTAGAGAATCCTTATCTCGTTTATTTCACTCTTGAGTAGTGTAAAACCCGTTCTTATTCCTTCTCATGTTTTTTTTTCTCTTTTTTCTATCCTTTTTAGGTTGCCTAATGTCAAGATTCATCACTTTAGAACCTATCTTACATCCATGTATTTGTGCCAATCTTGGCGCTATAGAAAATTAGTGATTTTTACCACATAATTGTTTCGATTATGGCAGACTCAAAATAAAAAGGAATCAGCTTTATAATACACTCACCAATCGTAAGAACAAACACTCATTGGAAGGCAACACCTCCTTGATATTGTGGGATGACCCTCAGAAAGGTATTTATGTGCTAGTTGCATTTAATATAGAATATTACATACCGGACATTCTAAGACAAACGAGGGTAAGGTAGTGATGGCCTCACCACATGCCTTAAGTAAACTGCAAGTTTTGTGATTTGTGATTGTGAGTGCGGTTGAAAAATAAAATAAAACCAATCTGTTGAAGGCACCTTGCACTAAACTACAGGACAGAAAAAGAATCTTTTATATGAAAAAATGGCTAAATGAGCACTATGATGTCCACGTTGTTAACTAATAGGCGATGCAAGATTGCTTGAAAGAGGACTACTAGAGCGTGGTACCCAACAAGGATTCTACCGTTAATGATGACAAAGGCGATGAGTATAGTGATCTTCACCATCATCCTAAGGTTAATTCAAGCCAATCGCACAAGAGGGAAAATTTGCCCATTAGATGGAATGAAGCTATTGAGAGCAGAGAGATTGTAAATAACAACAAAGGCACAAAAAGAAGCCACATGGAAAATTTCCAAGATTTTTAGCCACACAATTTCTATACAAAATAAATCTACATTGATATTTAAAGGCTTGCTGATTTGTCTACCGTAATGATAAGTCAACTCAGCCTTAGCACTGAAAAAGGATATACTAAACCCTCTAGAGGATTTGGGGCTGTCCCCACTTCCTACGATGTAACCACGATATTGTAACGATGGGGCAAACCAACGCCCACTAAGGCGTGGTTGCAAACAACAGCTTCCTCCCAAAAGGTGAAACTCTTCAGAGGTTTATACCTGAACTTCATCCTCTTGAAGCGTGTAGAGCTACATAAGTATTTGGAGACATAGGATGCTATCACTGACGCTCAAAAAACATCAAAATCCTAGTTCACACTTGCCAACCAACAAGCCCATGTAAGATAGAGCATCACGAGTCTGAATTGTTTTTCCCACTTGCAACATCTTTGCACACATGAAACAATGCCCTAGTGCGATGATCCAAAAATTGTTTTGTATAGTGTAATCGAGGAGCACACGCAATAGGGTTTTTATAATGTATTATATGAGAATGTGACTGCTAGTGGTAGTGAGGAGTTGCCTACTATGAAGACATCAGTGTCGGTCATGAATATGATTTCCCTCCATATCATGGAAATATTTTCATTGGGCATGACGCTGACCAAAAAGCTAAACTTTAAGGAGAATATTCTACGTTTCCATAATTATTCACTCATTATATTTTGGGAACTTGCCACGACGTGACTTGAGGAGAATTGTTTCAAGTACATGGTCAAGGAATGGTGTTTGCACAAGCTACACTTTCTGTGATAGTGCCTGCCGTGGAATGATTTATGCCCTCTTTTGTGTAACGCGTGCACGTAGCATGAGGAATCATAGTGCGCCTTTCATGAATTGAATAAATTCAAGGTGTTAAGTACCTCATTTGTGGCCTACTTCAGTGAGTTTATCACACTGAAGGGGGAATTTGGTTTCGTCATTGATGAAAATAGGAACATTTGTGTTGAAAAATGATTGGCATTTAGTTATTTCCTCTTTACATGTCAAGAGTTTGATTAGAGAAAGATACCCCGGTTTGTTCAAACCCTTTTTCAGTGCATTAACTCCTTGTTGCAAGAGATGAAGGGTGGCCTTCAAGTGCCATGAAAAAAAAAATACATATGCATATAATGGTCTTGAAGAGGTCTTGTTTTTCACCAGTACAAAAGTTTTCTTTAGGAGTAAGAACCTTTGGCTGAAGTCAAGAATGGTGCAAAAACGTTAACCAAAGTGGATTGGGTCATTTCCCATTGTTGCACACAATGGGCCACATGTATACCGATTGCTACTTCTTTCAAGCATTAAGATAAATGATGTATTTTATGCAAGATTACAGGTTTCATACACGCTAGATGGAATTTTTTGAGCACCGCCAGTAGTCCTTGCTATTAACGGTCAATATAAGGTCCTTCACCTACTCTACCACCAAGATCGTACACTACGACCGCAACTTACTTTCAATTAGAGAGCTGGTTTTGGAATTCAAAATGAGTCATAGGAGCTCGAATCTATATTGTACAAGGGGGTGCTCAACAAGTCCAAAAGTGAGCACCAAACCTGCACATTTCAATTCATGGAAGACAAACCACATGAATACAAAATGGCTGTACAATATTCTCCCTAGGCAAAAATCATGGACGCCGGTAATAGGAGGTCAAGAATCCCAAACATGTTTGTCACACAGATTCTCATACCTAAATTGGGGAGGCCATTGGCCGTGCAAAAATATACGTTGCTGCAAAATTAAAGTTATTATGCACACATTCATATTTCTCTTGTGATTGAAATTACAAATATTCTTTTAGAATGTTCACAAAGCATGACCCAGCGTTTACAAGTTGGACACAAACCTGTACAATTTACAATAGGTAGGGGAGAATTTAGTGAGAAAGCCGTTTCGGCCTCCCTTCTCACGTTCACAAGGGATTATTGGACAGAACCCCTCACCATGACTAGGGATGTATGACAACTAACGTTTAGCAAGCTGCAAAGTAGCGAGTACTTTGCCGGCTTGATGGCCTACAGCCGATCAACTGATCGAACGACCATTGGCTAGTTGCCTTTCAGCCGTTGAACTATCTGATTACTCGATCAAGAATGAAGAGGTTGTGAGGCCTTGACGATTGATGCTTATGGACTCAAGCCCCTATCCTTGCCTACTCCTTATTACCATTGAAATTAGAAATACAAGGGATAGAGAGAGAGAGAGAGAGCAAGAGTGAGAGAGAGAGAGATAGATAGAGAGAGAGAGAGAGAGGGATAAAGAGAGAGAGGTAATGAGGTGGAAGATAAAATGGAAAGTGTTGGCGTGAAATTTCCATATGTGCCTTACACATGTTTATTTTGTGCCATTGCATTAAAAAAACACATTTGTATTTAGTATAATGTTTTTAATTTACAGAAGGTCCGAGTAGACTCACGACTTTGGGGTACTTTGCTTCACGTTTTGGACTTCAGATGTGGAGTTGGGGTAAGAATTAAATTAAACACTTAGTGAATCAAAACATTGAAGGCTGCCTACATAGGTTTTTTATTACAATTGACCCCATAATCACGTAGTGGGTCAAGTGTTAAGCCTCGAGTTCCATGCTATTAACATAGACAACGACATATGTGGAGGAACAAGAGACATAATGCTTCACATTCCCTATCTTTGGAAAAACTATTTGGACATATGATTTGAAATACGTCATGGATACATAAGTGAAACTGAAATTTCATTAGATGATATGTTTATGGGACTCAATTTAGTTGATCTTTTATTGAATGTATTATGTGTTCAATGTTTCTTATGAATTCATACATTTTTAATGTTGAAAAGTTGGTGCCCTTTCAAAAAGGCACAAGGATATATGTCTCAATGATTTTCGAATGAACCATATACAAAGAACCACCTTTTTCTTACTAAAGGTAGCGAACTCCAAACTCAGAAATGACTTCAACAGTAATTTGTATCAAATTTTCTCCATTTGATGCTAAAACTATTAATCTCTTCACATTAAACTATGAATACATTGTTGGGATCTACTTATATTTATTTATGTCTGTGATTGGAGTCATACATGGACAGGAATATAGTTTTTTAAAAACGTATTTTGGACTACATGTTGAAGTTTGATTGAAAATAGCTCCAATAAAATCACTGAAGGTTTAAGTACATGGGCAAACCTAGGTTCTTCAAATTTACCTTATTTGGCATTTTTAACAATGCTTGAAATTTTTTTCTAGTTTGAGAGACTTTTTTTATGATAAAATAGAAACTAAAGGTCTCCAACAGCATGAACTTACCTTATTTCTGTTCATCGTATTAGTATAAAGTTCACATTTTACACCTCAGTCTCAAACAATGATTTCAATCCAGAGTTTTATTAACTCAATTTCTCTCGTTAACTTTTCTTACATTGATATCTTTAGCTGGGAATGGGTCTATGTGGTTGGAACCAGTTCAATTAGAAATGTTTGTCAACGAAGATTCACTCTCAGATGTTAGAGAAAGCAGTCCATGTCCAAGAAGTGAATGTGTATATAAGGTGGAGGAATTGTTTTTCTTTTATTCCCAAGGGCGTTTGTTTGCTGTGGCTAGGAAAGGGTGGTTCGGATGTCACTTCTCCACACCTTAGAGTTCAAAACACCCATTGTTGCTCATGGTTTGAATAAGTTGAAGGGGTTCAAAGTGGGTGGCAGATTGAATTCTTGAAACAATGAAGCAATGTTATACCTCCTTTTTTGCTTCTTGCTATGAAATACCTCATCAGAATAGAGAAATATCCTCATGTAGTTGTTGAAATAAGTCAACTGTGTATATGTTACCATGGGCAGAAATGAGGTGGCTAAGAGTTAAAAACAAGGCGTGTCATTATTTAAGAGATTTGGATTAGTTTGGTAGTTTTGGAAGTGAAATGTGTACTCGTTCTTGTAAGTTTTGAAACTCAGCGACATATATACAATTTGCGAGTTCAAAAGAAGAGAAGCTCGTTCGAGTCGTTTGGCTTTTAGTGGTTTGATTGATGCGACATCGTGTTCTTATTGGCTCGAGAAGGCTCTTATTGGATTGACATGGTGCATTAAGACGTAATTTGTCGTTCAGAAAGTTTTTGAAAGTTGTGCACTGGAACTTCATCTACAGTCTTGAATCATCAAGAATCGTTGTAGGTAGGCTTTGAAGAGTTGAGGAAGTGACCTAAAAATGGTTGCGTTGTGTGCGAATATTCCTTGGTATTGTAGAGGACTGCCCTCGGTGCGTGAAACAATTATTCGTGATGATGTCATAATATAGGACAAGGGCGATAGAGTAGCAAATGGGCCAATCTGGGTTTGGGCCTCATGTATGCCATCGGCATAACACTTCATCCCCTTTTAGTCAAAATGTCCTGGTGCATAACCGTTGCAAGGCAATGGGTGAGATGTGTAGACGTTAGTGAAAGGATCGGCATCCAAATGTCGGAACCCAACGGTTTTGCGTCGCGTCATAATTCTCCCACTTGACTAGATAATTTCCTTCGCCTTCTTGTTGTTGGTGATCAAGGATTTTTTCAACTTAGTACTTGTGGTCATAGTCTACGATCATGGATGGTAGAATGGGTGCCACGCATCAAGGAAAACCGGGTCAATGTAATGTCAAAATTTGCGGATGTGGAAAACCGGGTGGATCTGCATTTTGTCGCGTAGTCAGAGCTTTGTGACATTTAGAGTGCGTATCTCCATAATGGTTAAAGACCCAAACCACCAAGGTTTGAGCTTTGGATTGTTTGATCTCTGGAGTTTGACAGTTGCATAGTTAAGTAAAACCTTGTCACCAGTCTTCAACTCCTCGGTTTGGCGATGTTTATTGGCCTGTCGGTTCATGGCCGCTTGTGTTTTCCCAAGTGTTTGACAACTTTATTTTCAGATTATAGTTGTTTCTTATCGATGTGCTTTGACGGTAGGGATGTTGCTCTCGATTGGTAGGGCAATTGGGGTGGTTGGTTATGCTCCATAAACCACCTCGAACGATGCTATGTTGGTTGCCACAATTGTTGTTGAATTCTATGTGAATTCGGCTACTATCAAATTGACTACCCTCTCATTACCGTGGTGCTCACATAGAGTTTGCAGAAGTTGTTTGAGCATTTGGTTGGTTTGCTCGGTTTTTCCATTGGTTTACGAGTGGAATGTTGTTAAATGTTGAATTCAACTCCCATAGTGCTGCATCAAATCTTGCCAATAGGGGATGGTGAAGAACACATTTTGATCACTTGTGATTGATAATGAAATTCCATGTAGTCTGATGATTTTTTCGAGGAACAACCGTGAAGCTCCCTCCACATTTAGAACAATAGTGGTCAGAATGAAGTGCACCATCTTCAAAATTCTGTCGATGACAACAAGTATGTCGTCAAACCCTTCTACTGTGACGGGAAAACCGGCCTCACAATCCATGGATATGTCAACCTACAGTTCTTCTGGTAATATTAGACCTAGGGGTTTGGTGCATCGACATTAATGACACTTGTAGAGGTTGCAACTTTTGTAGAAGTTTACCACGTCAACCCCCATCTTTTCCCACCTATACTACTTTGCGAGATTTTGCAAAATCTTGTCGGCTTCAAAGTGGCCTACTCGATCAGTGGCGTGGCACTCAGAGAGAATTTT
Organism: Penium margaritaceum; assembly: GCA_023375785.1. Classification (NCBI taxonomy): domain Eukaryota; kingdom Viridiplantae; phylum Streptophyta; class Zygnematophyceae; order Desmidiales; family Peniaceae; genus Penium; species Penium margaritaceum. Next base: position 13,981 of record SZWC01024493.1, on the reverse strand, counting down.
GAGCTGTACGTTCTTGACTTTGGGGCTGACCAATTGATCTTTGTCCATTATGTGCCAGAAACAGCCAAAAAAGTGGGACTTTCCTATGTTGTAGACAATGTGGTCCTCATTACCGCGTGCAAATAACCTTGTCACGTATGGATCAGTGTGAATCTGTAGTGTGTTGACTCCTGGATTTGTCTTTCTTGGTCGATACTTGATCTCGTGGTCGAATTTTGACTCAAAGAAATCCATCCAATGAGTTTGTCTTCGGACGAGGTTCAACTGCATTTTCACATACTTGAGGGTGTGGTGATCTATTCAAACAACATTTGCGGCACTCTGAAAAATAATGCTAGGGTTTTAAGGTGTGAATAACCACAAGCATTTTCTTTTTATGGACGGCGTCGTTGCGTTTGCTCCGTGAAGCTTCTATAACATGTATGAAATGGGTTGTTCTCCTCTACCGTTGCCTTGTAGGAGGAGAGCTTCAACTGCTATTTCGGAGGCATCCGTAGCCATGATGTAATTGGCTATTGGATCTGCCAATTAAGGGGTTGGCATCGAGGTCAGATCTTTATGTAAAGATGTCAAGGTCTCTTGTTTGCTATCTCCCTAATTCCACTCGTACATTTTGGAGGTGAGATCAAAAACGTGCGCTAACACTTGGGAATAATCCTTCACAAACTTTTAGTTGTAGTTACAAAGCCCAAGAAAGACTTGTACGTCATGCAATTTTGTTGCAGCTAGCCAGTTCGCAAATTCACATATCGTTTTTTGGTCCATGGATATCCATCACGTCGATGATGTGCCCGAAAAACTGGGTCCATCATTGACCAAAGTAGTACTTGAAGAGGTTCTCATAGAACCTCTCCCGTTGGAGGATGTTGATGATGTTCTTTTTTGTTTTGACTATACTAAAGGATGTCTTCAAGGTACACCACAAAACATTCGTCGAGGTACGAGTGAAAGATTTTGTTTATCGCTGCCATGAAAGTTGCAGGGGCATTTTTGAGTCCACACGTCATAACCCTAAATTCAAAATTCTTCTAACGTGCTCGAAAGGTAGTTTTTTCAATATCTTTGTATAAAATGTGAATTTGACAGCAGGTGCTCCGTACATCGAATTGTTGAAAATCCTTGGTCTAGTTGGTTAAACAACGTGTTTGCTCAAGGTAGTGGGTAGCGGTTCTTGATTGTGATGTTGTTCAATGTCTGAGTGTCGACGCACTTCCGCATGTTGCCAACCTTCTTTTTTACAAACAGTACCGGTGCAACGTACAGAGAAATGGACAATTGGATGAACCCCTGAGTTGGCATCTCTTCTAGTTGATCCGGTAGCTCCGTGATTTTGTGATCAACCATCTGATAGGTCCTTTTTTTGGTTGGTTTGCTACCGGGTTTAGTTTTGATTTGGTTGTCGATGTCGCTTTTGAGAGTCTGGGAGTTTGCTTGGTAGTTTGAAGGGGAACACCCCTTTTAATTCTTTTGCAAGCGGAACAAACTCCTTTGGTACGTTCATGATTTTTTATGCTCATGAGGCTGATAAAGCATATGAGGCTCATGAGTCATCCGCAACGACTGATTCCTTGTAGGTGCTACTCAGGTCAATGTGGACCAACAACACCAAGGTCCCTCTCCTAAAGTATCATTTTTCAAGGTCGAGCAAGATCGTCGCAACTAACGACTGTTGTGTCTCTGCAATTGTTTTTGTAATTTTTGTGTCGCTTTCATCTAACCTATTGTTGCTTGTTGCACTTAGGATGCATTTCGACTATTGAACAAGCGGCAGAAGCATTTGCTACCTGTTGCGTTTGTTGTAAAGATCATCGCTGCTCAAGTCGACTTGAAAAATTTTCTTGTATAAAAAATGGCACCGGAGAATCACCCTATAGTCGCTAATAAGGTAGGATCTCTTACCCCTTAAGTTATGGAAATCCCTAATTTACAGTCGTAACAGTTGCTTCAATCGACGGATGCAAAGTCATGCATTGACGGTTTTTCCTTGAAAGGCTCCGGGTTCATGCTAAAAACTAAGATTTTTCACCAATTTCTCATTTTAAAAAATGTGAGGTGCACCTACCTAAAGCACTATCGGCAAGGTTTTTTTACTGTCGTAACCTCTCGGTTGTACTTTGAGTAGTATTGCAAGCTAGTATTCCTTATATCCCTTGTCTATTTTTTGGTTTTCAAGAACCCTTGTATTAGGCAATGCTAGGCGTTTGGGCAGACGATTGTTTGGTGATTGGTTTTTGCGAGGGAAGGATTTTTTCACTCTACTCTTGCCCTCATTTAGTCCCTACCACCCTAGATTCATGCATTACTATATCTATGTACACCATAAGTTTTCTTGTACACGTAAATCCCAAGTACCTTTCATTGTAATGACTCATAAATTATGGCATATTTCAGAGAATATTCCAAGTCAAATTATATGACAAAGTCACATAATGACCAACCTTCCATGTAACTTCTACGTGAACCTACCTGCTTAGAGATTTCAAAAGAATATTGGTACTGTACATGATGTCTTTACAAGACGTTTCTCCTCCTTGCACACAAGTGTAATTTTGTACATCATTGTCATTTTAACTTATGTCCACTCCCTTATACACTCACCTCATCCACTTTTTACAAGCCTAGGGAGGAGGAGATTGTGGTGTGGGAGGGGGAGTGGGTCCAAAGGAAAAAAGCGTATGAGACAAGTGTCTGAAGGAGTACATTACTGAACAAGTGATGTATCATTGAAATAATAAGGTTCAATACATGATAACCTATCACTTCCATGA
>SZWC01024492.1:0-11943 GCA_023375785.1 Penium margaritaceum | reverse complement strand
ACACACACACACACACACACACACACACACACCACAACACACCTTTTGCCACTGTTGTGCTACCATGGTGCCCAACACGCCTGCTCCCACCACCAGTAGTGTGTTGCTGTCTGCTGCATTGCTGGCTGAACCACCCGCCATGCAGCTCACACCCTGTAGGAGAACATGGAGGGGGGGGGGGGGTGATGGTAAGGGGGAGGGAGCATGTCAACAAGTATCAAGCATGTGAGAAAAGCTAACAGCTTCCGCCGCTCATGCCAGTCCATTTCCACAAAGATAAAGAGCACTGCAGTATGCTCCTCACCAGAGCGTGACCTCAATTGATTTGACTGGAATAGGGGGCGGGGTGGCTGGTTGGATGCGACACGCCTGCGGACTCTTTTCCTGCCATGGCAAGATTCCAGACAAACCATGAGAATCAAGGCTGCCATGGCAAGATTCCAGACAAACCATGAGAATCAAGGCTCCCCTCCCTACGTTGCACACGTTCACCATGGTGGAAGCAACACATTTCTGTGCTACAAGTTCACCACGGTGGAGGCACCAGATTTCTGCGCTACAAGTTTCACCACGGTGGAGGCGACAGATTTCTGCGCTACAAGTTTCACCACGGTGGAAGCAACAGATTTCTGTGCTACAAGTTCACCACGGTGGAAGCAAAGCAACACATTTCTGCGCTACAAGTTCCACGACGGTGGAAGCAAAGCAACACATTTCTGCGCTACAAGTTCCACGACGGTGGAAGCAAAGCAACACATTTCTGCGCTACAAGTTCCACGACGGTGGAAGCAAAGCAACAGATATTTGTGCTACAAGTTCCACCGTGCAAACCGTATGTCCATCTGTGCCTGTGTGTCCCTGAGACTCTGTGCCTCTGTGTGTCTGCGTCTGTGTGTGTCTGCGCCTGTGTGTGTCTGTCGAGGGCAGGGGAATTCGACGCTTTGCAGTGGTATTTCATACTTGTGTCGGACATGTCGGAACGCCGCTGGGGTTCTGTTTGCAGTCCTTTCCTCAAGGTGGTGAGCCACAAGGTATGAGCGCTCCCTTTGCGAACCGAACTTGCCTTGCCTGGTTCAACCAGGCAGGCAGAGGACTTTTTTTTTCTTTTTTTTTCCGTGAGGGGGAAGAATACAAAGGGTAGCCAAGAATCACACTCCTTTCATTCACCAGACCAGGCCAAAGAGTGAAGCAGAGTGCTCTTTCACATCTTCAAGTGGCGTCGAAAGGCACTTCGAAATGCTTCTAGCACTACAGCAAGTTAACCGCCCTTGACACAGGGGAAGGCGCTTCAAATTGTGTATCACAATTCAAAATGTGAAAGGCATTTCAAAAAGATTATCTGCAAAAGCAAAACGGGAATTCAAGGTCAAGATGTCAACTGTAAGCTGAAGATGGAAACTGCTTGCACCTCAAGGTTTGAACGCACTTTGAATGTGAAGCAGCTGCCTCAAGACCGCAAGGCAAGGCAGTTGAAAAAACGTTCGCCATTCGCCCTCATTGAATCGCACTGCGAAGGGGATGCACATTCGGTTGAGGTTGGGCAACAACGTCCAGAGGCCCCCCATCAAATCCCTCCGGCCAAAGGAAAAGAGAAAGGATTCAGCTCCAGCTGGCGAAAGTCGGCATTGAATTGCCTTGCATTGCGTTCGTCTGCATTCGCTCACAACCGCCCTTTCAGCGGCGTCGCCCGCGCGTGACACGTGGCCGCGCCTCCCCTTTCACGCAGCCAGTGGCTTCATGGGCACCAAGGCACCAGCGCGCCCCACGAACCGACACTGGGAGCCCAATGCCAGCGGCAGCATCATTGCCTGCATTGCTCCCCCAGAGAGAAAAAAACAAACCAAAAAAAAAAAAACGACAAACGACGCAAATCGAGCCCCAGGCCCGCGTCTGCGTGCGTCCAACTCGCCTTCAGTGGCACTCGCGCGGGACACGTGGCGACGTCTCTCCTCCTCGCAGCCAGCGGCTTCACGGGCACGGCGGCGGCAGCGCCAACCACGAATGGGGAGACCAGCAGCAGAGTCATTGCTGCGAGACGTTCCACGCTAACCCAGAGCAGCCCGGAGCTGAAACCGGACCAGAGCCAGAAACCGGACCTGAATCTGGCCAGCCTTGGCTGGAATCTGAGGCGGAGAAGCGCCGACTGGAGAGACCCTCCTGCGCTGCTTCAGCCCCGGGTTTGCGCGGCCGTTCGAGAGTTCCAGGAAACGTGGCCGAGAAGGGTGGCGTGTATTGAGGCGCGCGCGAAGGCGATCGGACGCCGTAAACGGCCTTGGCGGCAGCAGCAGCAGCAGCAACAAAAGGCGGCCGTGGACCAGCGTTTAGGCAGCAACAAGCGGGGGGGGGGGCGTAGTGGACCAGGGCAGCATACAACATAATGTAGGGCGAAATAGCCAGAATATCCACGAGCCGTAAAGATTGACCCTGCCATATGTGCAAACAAAAATCAACGTTTTCCATGTCGAGAATTTTCCGACCTGTAGGTACATCACAAAGAAGGTGCGAAAGTGGTGGATATGACATTTCTAAAGAGCGGTTATTGGATACATCAGATATATTTGAAATTCTGTTGATATGTGGTCAAACCACCCAACAATGTATGTAGCCCAACATTGCCACGCCGACCGGTCGAAGGAGCCACATGGCTCAAACGGAGTCACCTAGGAATGTGGGCGGTGAGACGGGATGGCTTGAGGGTTGGAGACCCTCAAGCACCGTAGTTTTGGCCTAGTCGGCCAGGGATTCGGTCGAACCTGCTACATTGGTATCAGAGCTCCAGGGCTTGAATCCCACGTTGGAATTACCAGAGATGTTGAGGCGACTCTCACTCCTAGTGGGGGTGGTGTAGCATGGCAGTGCCACGCCGACGGTTGAAGAAGCCACGTGGCTCGAGCGAGGTCACCTCGGACTTTGGGCGGTGAGAAGGGATGGCTTGAGGGTCGGAGACCCCCAAGCACCGCGGTTTTGGCTTAACGGCCAAGGATTCCGTCGAATCCGCTACAATGTACCATAGGTGTTAAATGGACAGATTGACTAGTAACCTGGCTTTGGTCCCCGACCTCATGAGGGATCTCGTGTCCTAAACATCTCCCTGAGTTTGAACATAACCTGAGGTTAAGTTCAAATTTTGACCCATGGCTCAAAACTGGCTACAGTGGTTGCAACTAGACGCCTTCATCCAGAATTTTCAGGCTGTGGTGCAACGAAGAAGGAAGACTTGGTAATAATGATTATAAATGGGCTAAAATTGCACTAAAATTTTGTTTGACGTCAAAATTCAATGAATTTCTATCCGAATATTTGGCGATGTGTGACAAGCCCAGCATAATCCATGCCACCTTGTGATGTGATTTTGAAGTGACATGTGAAGGGACCATTCTCGTACAAGGGCCTCACTGAGGTTCATCCCCTCAGTCGACAGCACAAAGGGGAGACTCCTTCACTGACCAACCTCGTGAATGGGAAGCTTTGCATAAACTCCTGGCTTGCGAAATGTGACCAGATATAGACCATGGTCCAATCTTGCCGCACTCCGGCATAGTATGAATAGCGCAAAATAAGCATGCCGCAGGCCTTGTCGCACATTTTGTCGCAAATGCTACCGCAACCAATTTACCTCCACATCAATTAAATGATACCCAAATCATGCATATCTTCCATCCGCGGTAGAAAAATGCCTTCTATGGCATCATACATGAACCGTTATGACAAGATTCGAACCCGACCACCTCGGTTCACGCTCGCCAGCCAAATGTCATCTTATATTCCATAACATCGTTTCTGTAAAAGTTCGGAGGGCTCAAAAGCCAAAATTCTATGATGAAATGATAATTTGTAGATTGCTTTCATCTTTCCACACATTTCAAGAGAATGGCAGCATCAGTTACATCGTTTTGTAACAGAAATATACGGTTGAATGTCTTGCCATAAGAAAGTGGCATTGCGGCAACTTCGGCATGCCGCAAAAAAAGGGCTCAAATTCATCTACAAATGAAAAAGTAAGCCGCTTTCTCTATCGAAGACCCATCTTTTCCCATAGATTTGCGATTGCATTATTCTTTCTTGTGCTTTCCACATCAGCTTGCAAGCTCCTTGCATCATTAGGTCAGCTTGGAGATTCGATTTTGCCGCCCACTCTTTGTCTATCGTACTTGAGACCGGAGAGTCTGGACAAGGCCAAATGTCCCGCACTATGTGCCCGCCGCTTGAGGCCTCTTGAAGTCAAGCGGTAGAGCGTTGGTCCATTGCATACAACCTTCACAATGGGCATGGCATAAAGCAAATTCATGAAAGGGGTCCCTTCCAGCACGATGCCTTTCACAATGCACCTTGCCATGGCAAGATGCTCGCGAGGGTCCACCGGTGAGCGTTCCAACACGACTACTCTGTCGACTGCCACCACCAGTCCTTGGGATGGAAAACACATTGTTATTCATGTGTTTTTGGTGCCACCGGACAAGACGACACATATTGGTAAATGAATATCCCTCACATGCAAGAGCATATGTTGCTACCATACCCCCATGCCTAACCATATTAGAATCCTAAGGTTTCCAAGCGGAGCTATAGAATTTTTTTAAAAGGTTTGGATTGACAAGAAGAGTGAATCTTGTCAAGCTGCTTCTTCCCACAAGAAAAACGGATGAAGGAAATCCTTCTACATCCTCCCTCTTCAGTCGCCCTATGACAAAAATGGACTTAGTGTCCCAATTTCACTTGGGATATACTTGTGAGAGGGTACATTGATGAGCGATTTCACTTTGGGGTGAAGTCAGTATCTATGAAGGACCTTTACAAATGTCCAGGTACAATCGAGTCCGGATGGCTCAAATACCCACAGAGACTCGCATCCCACTAACCCAATATGTTGCATTGGTATCCATGAGCTAGGTGTCAACCTTGGTGACTTAGTCGATGGTCGACGTAGAGCCAGATGTATCACCAATGTTGTTATCGCCACTCCCCCCATATCACACAAGACAATCGCACAAACACGAGTGGCAAACACCTCCCCCATCTTTGGACTGGCACATGAGTAGCATAGTAGGTCATTTTTTATAACAAGGTCTCTATATGTGTCTTGTTTCTGTGTGTCCTGCTGCCGCATCAAAGAACACTCGTTGGAAGCTACTTTGTTTTACAAGCCACCTTCGTTCTTGGAAAAGCGTACATGTCAGCCCATTGTGTTCAATATTCCGTGCAGCATACCGTTGGAAATCTCTTGTGAAAAAATTTAGAGAGATGTCTGCCCATCTCTCTAAAAATTGTCTTAAGAGGTTTCTATCATAGGTTGAAAGACCTCCACCTTCAAAACAGGTTGATACAACCCATCAGAGTAAAACAAAATCAAAATTATAGGAGAAACACTACAAAAACATGCATCTTCTCGCACAAGGTTTATCCCCCCTGCTCTCTACATCATTCACCACTCTGAATGATAATTGTGAGGAAAAACTCGCATGTATTTCTCTAAAAAGAGGTAGACACTGTCATTTCAAACCTCTCGTCATTGTCTCATACCAAAGAAGCTTCCAACATAGGGGACAAGCTCCTTGGAAATATATCTCTTCTTTCTAGTTCCACCCCCCTGCATTTTAAAATCTCCCTTCCTTCCCTTGATCTCTCCAACGCTCCACACATATCGTAGTGGAGGTGGTCTTCCCACGTCCGTGGGAAGAGAAGGTCCACCAAACAATCCAACAAGCCTCTTACATGATGTCAATGGTGAACTGCACCTGTAAGAACCATAATGTATCCTTCACATTGAGAAGATGGAATCCAACCACAACCAAAGCTCTGGCAAGAGCATTGCCACTAAGGATACCATGAAAGGAGACATGGGATCCAAGAAGATTTCATAGCCTCCATTCATTGTAGCTAACGATAAGGGCCCTGCCAATGCCTCTGAAAAAGCTGACACAACAGGTGTAGAAAACAATGTCGTAGAGGGTGGTGACCACAACGTTGGAGCATATGACAACTGGCTCTCCTTCAAGGCCTAAAATAAAGAAGATTTTTTTTTTTACCTCAAGAAGATTGAAACCACACCCTTGGACGAGATCAACGACCTCTTGTATATAAAAATACATGGTGTGTGCACAATGGAAGTTGTCTGGATTTTGGCATTAGCAAAAGGAAACGTCGGCCGCAAGTCACCTGCATACTACGGACTTGGCACGGATGGCAATACAAAAGGTGGCAACAGGAATTACACGTTACTGATTCTGGCACGCGATCCAGTCCTAGACACGGACAACAAAACCTTGGCTCACCTCTATCAAGGAAGACCTGGAAGAGTACAAACATGTGCTATGGTAGGCAAGATGACCACCATTCATAAGGTGGGCCAGTGATCACAAAGGGATCAAGCAAAAATTGCTCATGTACTAAACCTGTTGCAAGACGCCAGAATACAAGCATGTGTCAGCCAAGCCACCAGATGGTGGTTTGGCTAGCAAGCCTGATCCCGCCCACCTATCCAAGGTTTAAAAAGTTATGCACACAGCACATGACAATGCCATTAGCATGGAATTTGATAACCATGGATATTATTTGATGGACCCAAGAGAATTTCATCAATATCATCAGATTAAAGAAGCAACATTGAAAAAATACATCGAGGATGATGATGTAGTATTGTGCACTTGGATCTCCAAGGCTTTGAAGTGCCTAAGTGTCTATCCTAAGTTAAGCTTATCCAAGCACTTGGGCCTAGCCACTTGGAAGCCACGCATGGAGCTCTCAATTAAGCTCCATTACACAAGAAGAAAGCCTTAGGTGCTGTCAAGATAGCTTGCCCTGACAGTGTAGCGCTCTCATCTGTGAAGAAATCATTAAAGGTGTTCCACGTGAAAGCACGTCAGTCGGGCCCCAAACCTCACTTAGAAGACATGTGCAAGATTCTCATGGACTTGTATGATAGGGACTCCGTCTTCAAGCAAGATTTAACGTGTTTGTCTAGAATGCATCAAGTTTACCACATGCGTGCAAGTTACTTAAAGGACAAATTATACATGATCACTTATGAGGATTGCCATCCTACTTAGCAGTTTATTTGGCTCACAAGCAGCTTCTTCAACAAGTTAGTTTCTAGTGCCTGCACATTTGATCTCAAAGACAAGCCTTGGACCAGCTATGCTGAGTTGCCCGAATTTATCATTGTGAAGCACAACCACATCCCGGTTTAGTGTAGAGCAAAATCACAGTGTGAACAACATCACCATTAGGAAAACAACAAGAAACATCACTCCCTCTAACATGGCAAGTGTAAGCTCCCTTGGCATGCATTGGGAAATCACAATTCTTCTAAGCTGTAGGAAAGCCACATGGAGCGTGCGGATGGCAAGGCCAGTACATGCTTTCAAACCTTGCAATAACACAAAAAAATAGTGCATTGTGCATATGAGTGCTATAAGTGCCAAAAGGACTGTCCTTGTGGAAACAACAACAAGAAGGTCAATGAAAAGCAGGACAAATGACATTGAAACCGCCACATTGGGAGTTTTTCCAGTGGTTCCGAAACAACGGGCCATGACAAGGGTTGTTGAATTCCTTAGTAGATGGTGGTAGAAAACCACAAGAGACTGTGGCTAAGAGATCCAACAATAATCTACCTGCCTTCCTGCTTAGAGACACTAATTTGAAATATTTTGAATTTCTCTCTAGGTCTTTGTTGTTTACTGCTCTCCCACCGGGAATGAATTTATGCACCTCTCTCAACATTGTCTGATCTTCCAACAATGGTGAATGCTTTCAAAACTGCACTTGCTCGATTGTATCCACGTGAAAGAAGGCAAACCAAGTGTTGTGTGGTAATAGGTTGCTTTGAAAAGATCCGCCATAAAATGGAGAGCTTTGAGAATATTGAGTTACTTCTTTTTTACCGTTGGATGTCTTCGAGAGGTCAACTAAACACTAGAAAAATATTGATTTTTATATATGCTGACATATCAGGAGAGCGGTCGAAGTAATCAAATTCCTATGGGGGAACACCAATAGACAGAAAAGTTGGCAAAAATGCCTATGTCATGATGGAATTGAAATCCAAAAGCTGACACTTGATGAGCAATGAAAATAGGGAAGCAGATCGTGAAGTTGATGTACTCGTGATGTCCAAAATTGCCATGGCACCAAGCCTGTTGCAAGACGCTAAGGCACACAAGCATGTGCTCGATGTACTTGAGTAAAACCAGTCCACGGGATGGTGGCTTGGCCAACAAGTCTGATTCTGCCCACCCGTCCAAGGCTCCAAAAAGCTATGCATCTAGCATGTGATAAGACCCTTGTTGTGAAAGTTGACATTCATGGAGATCATTTAACAGACCCAAGAGAATCTCGTCAATATTATGAGGCAATTAAAGCAACATTACAAAAAAATATGTATTTGGTTTGATGGTGGAAATAGTTTGTGTTGAGATCTCTAAGGCTTTGATGAGAGCGCTACACTGACAGTGTTGCGCTTTCATCAGTGAACAACTCTCTAGATATGTAACATGTCACTGGATGTTACAATTAAAACATGTGTGCAGTGAACAAATCACTGGATGTGTGCATGTTTTTTAAGTGATGCACGGAGACGATCTAAGCCTTGGATCTTTCCCATGCATCAATAAAAACACGTGAGCAAGATTCTCATGTACTTGTATGATGAGGACTAAGTCTTTAAGCAGTTTTTGACTTGTTTGTCTAAAATACACCAAGGTGACCACAGTCTTATGAGGTCCTTTGAGAATTGGGAGAAAAAATTACACAAGATCATTGATGGGGATCGCTGCCAAAGTTGGCACATTTTGGAATGGCTCACGAACGGCCCTTCGAGCGAGTTATATTCTTGTGTTCACAAACTGGATCTTCAAGGCAAGCCTTGGACCAGATATGGTGAGTTGCCTAACTTCATCCTTGTGAAGCAAAACTTTGTGCCGGTCGAGTATGGAGCAAATTCATGGTGTGGACAGCATCACCACTATGAAAACAACAATAAACATCACTCTCTCCAACATGGTGACTGTAAGCTCCCTCAGCATGTATTAGGAAACCACAATTCCTCCAAGACATTAAAAAGACACATGGAGCATGCGGATGGCAAGGTCAGTACACGCTCTCAAACCTGTTGGTAGTGCAGGAGTAACATGCATTGTGCATCTGAGTGCTGTAAGCGCCAAAGGGATTGTGCTCGTGGAAACAACAACAAGTAGGCCAATGACAGACAGGACAAAGGACAATAGAACCATCACATTGGCAATGGATCTAGTGGCTATGGAAAGAGAGGCCGTGACAAGGGTTGTTGAATCCTCTAATAGCATGCAGTAGAAAACCACAAGAGATTGTGGCTAAGAGATCCATGGATAATGAATGTGATTACCTTTTTATAGACCATAATTTGAAATTTTAATTACCTTGCTAGGGTATTGGTCTCTGCTATTTCTTCTCTCCTACCAAAAATGACTCTATGTACCTCTCTTACTAGTCTCCAATATCGCATCAACAGTGAATGCTTGCAAAAATGCACTTTGATTGTATTCACGTGAAAGAAGGCAAACCAAGCGCATCAGTTAGCCAATGTAGGTAACAAAATCACGTCAGTTAGAAAAGTGTATTTTTGTTCAGATCTTTGTGTATTTCAAGAAAGAAATCTTGAACGGGTGAAAAATCGTTCGTGATGTAGGTTAAGGAAATGAAACAAGGAAGGAAGTGGGTGACTACTGTGATTCATGTGGCAGTAGAGTTCACTTCTTAGTTATTACTTGTAGGTCAAGCATCCAAAGAGCTTGTTCACATGCAACTCAAGCGAAATGATTATGATTGAATTTAAACATTAGCTTTCTAGAATACATATGTAGATCATAATTGGTCTTGATGAAAAGTTTATCAACGTCTCTTGTGTACCACAAGTGTGACTTAAATACTCACGACGTGTAGGAAACGTCACTTTTGGTGATGGTGGGGAGATAGATGTACTCCAAATATGTCGAGAAAGGCTCAGGCCGGGAGCGTTCACAAAATTGTGAACTGTACAGCCATTGACTCAATTAATCACCTTGAAATGTTCTTCGATAATCCTTCACTAATTGAGCACCTTGCCAAAAACATTTTGATCAGAAAGACCTTCAATATGCAGAAGAACAAGAGTTTCATAATTCTTTCGCCTTTGGATTTCTCAAAGTCCTCTCATAAGAGAAAATCCAGCTCTTATGATGCTTCAAGTCAAGCAATACTTTCACAAAGTTGACATTGTGTTTGTAGTACCACTTTGTGATGTTGATGGCGACAATATATTGTCTTGCTTGGGTGTTCCCTGCCCTCTTCTTGAAGAGTATTTCGACATATCTATCCCATTTCCGGATGGCTTGTTGCGAGAACAAAATGTTGATCACCGTATCTCATTTAAGCCGTGAACAAGGTGACCCTTCTAGCCCATGTATTGCCTCAATGTCGCTAAACGTGAAGAAACCAAATGAAAGTCCAAGGGGTATTACCCTACTGCTTTATGATTTTGTCTTCCAAAATAGTTTTCAGGGTGTAACTTTGATTCGTCGCCCGGGTGCATTATTGAATGGTATTTCGTGAAAACGAAATATGAGATAGCTGTGTGTTAGATTTCGTTTTAAGTCTGTCTAAAATGACTCCAGACCTGTGTTCGAACCTGTTGAGCACTGAGCGAATGCCGGTGACTTCATGTGCTGTGAGTATTGTGCGCGCCCTAACTGTTACGTTTTGTGCTTTCGTGGCAGTGCGCCGCCCCGTCATGTAAGTGTCGTGCGTGCCCTAACTGAACTTTGGACCTGTGCGAGCTGACACTAAAAGCTGACGAATAAGAATAAGTTCCCAGATAGCCTTAAAAATGAGCCAAAACCCGGGTCGCAATGTGCACATCATTTCAGAACACAACAGTAGGTCTGAAAGAAAAGCATTAATTTTGCGTATTCATTTTACACGAAATACAAATCAACTTGTAACCCAAACGAGGCACATTTTGTCGCCCAAAAGCAATAAATAACGAAATCATAAAGCAGTAGGGTATGAGCCAAGGAATTTACTATTCGGATTTCCCATCTCACTTTTCTCATGAAAATGATGAATGTATGTGTGTTTATGTCGCTCGTTGTGTATTAAAAAAATTCATCGCTAAAAGTCGTCATCCCTTGCCAATGGTAGAGGACCTCTTTGACCAACTTGACAAGACAACGGTTTCTCTTTCCTTCATATGGCTGAAGGGAATCACCAGATTTGGATCATTGCATAAAATATTCCAAATAGAAGATTGCATGCACATGGGACACTGCCAGTTACGTGTGCTAAGCTTTGCTCTTACCCATGGCTCAGCAACATGTTAAGCTACAATGGATCACATGATTCATGACCATTTTGGAAAACCATCTTTGTGTACCTTGATGATGTCCCCGTGTTCTCATTGCAGAAGTCGCGTGGTTATGTGCAAGCTTGATAGCTGATGGATTGAAAGCCTTGTCCATGTAATGTAGCATGCATAGTGTTTGTTGCGGATGCTTCAGCCTTTTATGGGTCTGCTCCATCCAATAGTCAAGCAATGAGAGAAATCCATTGAAAGTTGGATCGGACAACATCACACAATGATGGTGTGGCATGGAAGGACTGTTTTTGCAACCCCCCTTTGTTTAGATGAAGAATGGCCAATGAACAGGCTTTTCCTGGCTTTGAAATAGCTTGGCAACCGGCTGGTTGGGTGGCCAGTTGCTAGTCAAGAGAATGCTGCCACCATTTCTATTGCCAATCGATAAACAACCGCTCAAGCAACAACCAAGAGGCAACAAGGCCTGAAAGGCTGAAGGAAGTGACCTCAACCCTCGAGGTTGTCCCTATCCTATTCATAGGAGTGAGAGGGGACAAGGAGATACAAAGATCAAGAGAGAGAGAGAGAGAGAGAGAGAGAGAGAGAGAGAGAGAGAGAGAGAGAGAGAGAGAGAG